>LD345911.1:135260-164933 GCA_001465055.1 Ptychodera flava
CTCCTGGCTAGTATAAAACTGGTAGGTACAAATGCAGGTATGGTTGGGGGGGGGAGGTAGCACAGGAAGCATGCATAGCAGCATTTTACCATGAAACCTTTTACCCCGCCATTTTTTGTGGCATATTGTCTGCAATCACAGCGGCTTCTATGCCGCTAAAAGCCCCGCCCCATTTTTTTGCGGCATATCGTCTGCAATCACAGCGGCCTGTATGCCGCAAAACTGTGCCAGAACAGATCTTTGCATGATAAAATATGAATAACCTGCTTATAACCCACAAACAGTTGCAGCTTGGTATCCACAACTATTGTGGGTTAGCATGCACAACTATGTGCCAGAAGCCATATTTTTTCGTAAGGGTACTCATTTGTGGAAAGTAATCCCTCTCACAATACTTCGTCAGATGAAACACACAAACGAAATCTTAATTAGAGCAGCCAAAAATCATAAAATAGCCATATAATAGTTTAAAAAATACGAGGTCACATGAGGTCGTCCGCTCTCACGGTGGCGGGGGTTATCAAAATCACCACAATGGCAAGCAGCTAGCAGAGCACTTGTGTTGTTGTTTTTTTCACCTTCCTCGATCGCTAATTTTGCCATTTAAGTACATAAATTATACTCAATAAACATGCAAGTGGATGAGAAGAGAAGCACCTACATGTAAAAATACGGAGCTATCTCCATGGTCTCTACTAACAGTAGGCCTACAGTGACTCTGAGTGAGCGAGCCCGAGCCCGGGCGATGGAAGAACAACCACAACAAAAAATAATTTATTATGCCTACATGTCAACAATTTGAGAGCAGTTTACAGAAACTAAATCCTTCGTATAGAAGACTTCGTACTAACGTTAAATTAGCACACTCCGTGTACACAACATCGTACGAAGCGCGAAGCGACATGTACTGCGCGCATGAAGTGCGCTGGCTAAAGTGACTCCCCAGGGTATTGCTAAAAAGAGTTTTGTCAGGTAAGCACGTTTTGTCAGATAAGCGCCGTACACACGTTTCATATATTTCTTCCTGAGAATGTAATCTTGTCTCATCTCATCCCATCCAATCTCGTGCCATCATATCCCTTCCAAGGCATATACTTGACATAAAAAACAAAAATAGTTAAAACTATGATCAAAAGTTAAAGTCGTTCCGCCTGAGAATCTAATCTCCCCATTATCCTATATCCATAAAATGCATGCAGTCGACAAAAAGTCAAAGGTACTGGCTTAGCATAAATAAAAGCATTTAGATCTGAAATCGAGCATAAGATGCTAGATCTGACAGTCCTTCATCAGATTGATCTCTAAAGTTTTCATTATTGTAGCATGAAATCGGGAAATTTTGCGATCGTCATTTACATTTAGGTATAATTTCTAGAAAGAAGGTTGTCGTCGTCTTACGATGTAGTCACAATATTAACAAAAATCAGTAAACCGGAACTATACCTGATTAGAAGGTAACTCCTTCCAAAATACTCCATCATTACTTGCCAAAATTGTGTGAGGTCTAAGGGTCTGATCATTGGCCACACGGAATCCAAGTGTCACTGTTTGTGTGAATTTTTCGTTTCTTGGAGACAGTTCTATAACATGTGACTCAATATTCTCAAAGTCTTCGAGTTTAGGCTTGTATACATCATTTGGAGACTGAATTATGTGTAGCCGAAGTGGATAGTTAAATATATATCCTGATAAGCCTAAACAAAAACCTGAAGGCAGAGAATACCTTTTTGGTTTCTGAAATTAAAAACAAAAAATAAAACAAAAAACAAAAAAATATCACTTGAGTCATGTATTGAATTGTAAGGTAGTAGGTAATCAAAGCAAATGTTGCATTCGGATTTTAATATACTTTTCTTCTGTTTTCTGATTGAAATCAAAACTTCAGGGTTTGTAGACGTACATTATATATCACCAAGCCAATGTAATTTGCATCAAGAAATGAATTAAACCGCAACTATTTATATTGGAAATAGGATGTTATAATTGTACGTACTGTTGAAAACGGAACCAAATTTATTACTGAACATTTATTGACATTGTACTGGCTTCGCAAACAAGGAGATATCATTTGCTCTACTGAAAGGTCCTCCGTTTTCTCATTGCCTGCAATAAATCAAACAAAAACAAAAGCTGTTGAATAAGAGAAAAATGCTGGCCATCGTAGATCTGATATTTGATTAAAAAACCTATCACGGTGACTCGAATTGGTTTCTAGTGTCATGAAAGTTTAAAGTAATGGTTATATTAAATAATTGAATAGAGGTTTTGGAAAGAAAGAACTTGCGATCCGCACATTGGCTTGTGTCATGAAGCAAACAGACAACCTTGTAAATGCCATGGCGTACACAGTTTCGGAGATGGATGGCCATGTTGTATTCAACACGAATGCACATGTATGCAGGCCACAGAACTATATCTATTCAATTGGTAGGATTCGTAGACTTGTTCTAGAGCTATACTCTGAAAACGAGGGTGTGTGTGAGGGGAGGGGGTTATGGTCAATAGGTGAATGCATAGTTTCGTTAGTGTGGTGTAGCATCAGTTATTGCTCAATAAATGTCATGACATTCTTTCTAGAAATGTAAACATAAATTTCATTGCTTATTTTCAAAAGACTGGAAAGAAATAATGTTATGACCTATTTTCTTTGTCTTTATTTGACAACACACCTTACCAAATCAAGGGACCCAAATGTACACATCACATGTACATCAGTCGCACATGGTGTGTTCATTTAGCAAATGATGTATTATTGATGTATACATCAAACATACATGATTTTTACTAATGCGCAGAATTGTTGATTATGTAATACATGAAAGGTACATCAAACAACAATGTACATTCGATGTATACATCAAAAATAAATATTTTTAGTCTTGTAACATTTATGCTTTGGTAAGCAGTTGATGTGTATTTAATGTACACAATGAAGATACATCTTTCTGGCTTTAACGTTGCATGACATTGATGTAAGTTTGATGTGCACATCAAACATACATGATATTACTAGGCTTGTCTCTCACATTTTAATTAGCCGAGCAGAACGATGTAACTGACTGCAAATACACAGTGATAAAATACACAGCCTGTGAATATGAGTAAAATATTAACAATTCACAGTATTGTGAACATCATAACCTTACAGCTAAAACGTAAATTGTGATTTATACAAAGATTATAATCACTCGCAAAAATTGGAGCATTTGTAGGCCAATGTCAGGTTCTTTTTTTGAAAAAATCCCAGAATATGCAGTTTTGCTCCAAGCTTTACATTGCCATAGATACTGTACTACTCATTGACAAACAACACAGCAAGTCATAGCTCAGTCAATACAACATTTGTGTAATACGAGTGTCGGGGCCACAATGTCTTTCCCGTTGGAAATTTTTGTAAATATTGATGGTTTTCTTAGGTTCGTTGATAATGTAATGGATATAACAGACTCTGCTCTGACCATTAACGTTTATATATGGGCACAGGCGAGAGGTGTTTGCATCCTTTCCTATACATACACATCAAAGGTCAGGCCGTTGCCCTTTATTTTTATGTTATTTTGACTTAAACTTTATATAAGTGTTGCAAAAGTTAATATTTTATATAAACATCATATATACAAACGTTGATTTCAAGTTTCTGTTATCAAACAACTGATAAAGATATATCAAATGCATATATCCAGTATGTAGGTTTGGTATGTATTTTCCATCATTTACATAGATGGGGAGAGAAACTTTCCTCAAAGTGTAAACTTTGTGGTGATAACAATCCTTTGATCATCTTTTGAATGGCTGCAATATTATATGCTTGAACAGAATAGATACACTTGATAAAATATTTCAAATTATACCTTTGAAACTTGACAATGTGCTTTGCACATTGTCTATTCATGTCGATATGCTAGGTCATACAAAGGGTACCCTTCTTTGCAATGTTTTATGCAATGATGGAATATGATTGACAATGATCAAAGTCACTACTGTTGCACAACTCTGCCTGATTTCTTCACCGAAAAACATTCCATAGGCTAATGAGTGTTTGGAAAGAAAGTGCAATTTGAAAGGTAAAAATGTTTAAACGCCAAAGTCCCCTACAAAAGCGGGATTATGGTAAGACGATGCAAATGTTAAAAAGCCACGCTATGGGTAAGACGCACTCGAGTTGCTCCGATATTTCCAGAAATTCGACGTGTGAATGGCGTTAATTTCCGTCCAATGTTATACATGACACATATGAATGTATAGCGACTGCCCTTATGTCGAAAAAACGTTGAAAAACATTGTTATTTAATACAGAGAACGCATATTTTCACAAAGCGTGGCTCCAGAACGTCCAATTGACCTCTGTTGTAAATGTTAATGTATGCTGCCAATCATGATTACTAAAACTCAAATTGCGGCCTTGGCGATCGTGATCCCTGCCGAGCACAACTAACAAAGCGTACTGACTTATCACTAAAATCACCGTTATATACCTAAACATACGCATAAACAGCAACATACAACGTACACGATAAGACACATGTAATGAACACGCATTCTCTTTTTCGAGTGATTGTTGGTCCTGAAAAGAATCGTTTTGTATGTGGTCCTGTAAATGTTATGAACATAGAGAGTCAAGTCGTTTGGAAGGCAATCAAAATTTCAGTCCTTCCTTCAGACATCGAAACTGAATCTTTTCTGTCACATTTTGAGGAATTACCTTGGCATTGTGACAAGTTTGGTCATTGTTTATATCAGTTGATCTAATTCAGTTGAGCTGAGTGGACTTGAAATTTCAGCGTCGATCACATCGTTACCACTGTTACTGGCAACGTCAACATTGCGGTGTTTGATCAATCATTCACACTCATCGACGACGGTCACGGCCCTGCACGGCTATCCTGGGGGACTCATCAGCCTTATTAACTTTCTTTACCAATGTATTTCAAAATTCTTGGCTGGCCATTTACTACAGATTACTAGTAGTTTCCTTTTGTTGAAGTTTTCTGGTTTACATATCATGAAAAGCAGCGTATATGGTATTCAAATATGCATGCTCATCCATGGAACTACGAATTTTTCCACTGCGTGTCAGTCACAAGATTTGCATATTACGAACGGTTGTCGATGTTCACCGAGGTTACAGGATATGCAACCAGCGCTTACTATACTTCGGGTAATCATGATGTTCAGGTCATACCAAGCTCTAACTGGGGATCGTAACGTTTTAGATCAGTTATACTCAAAATTTCTTCACCCTTTTCTGTGATTTGTTTCGAAATACTTAAAACTTACATTGAAATACGAATGTGTGAGATTTTTTTTTCAAATTCACAAGGTTTTTTTTGCATGTCTTCTTCAAGTTCTTGTTTTTTTCCATGCATCTTATAGCCGGTTGCAAGGTGCGTGTAACCCGGCGTTATTTATCGGTGACCGTCTATTATCTACATCACTGCGTACAACAGCCATAAAACTACAAACAGTAGAAGGTTCTAACTTACGATTGCTTACTATCAAAATCTGCTGCCGTCCGTAGAGACTATAATTTATTTGCTACACTTCCCCCTCATTGCTTATGTCTTGTGTGCGCGCTTGTGCCAAGCAGGAGACGCTCAGGGCTAGATTTGAACTCAGTGCAGTGCAGTGCCCAAGAAAATTCTCTCCTGAACTAAGTCAAGACTTTCATTTTGTATCTTCCTTCCGAAGCTCGTAACATGTCCATTTCGACGACTGGCTTCCATCACAGCGCCTTCACATTCAAATCACCCGCTGCTGTTGTGAGAAAGTAGCCGTTCCATGTTCGAAAGCCGGGGTTGAAAACCGACTCCCGTTGGAAATCGCAACAGAATATGCACACATCTACTCTGACGCAAAAAGTTAGCAGAAACTCAGAGATGTATTGAAATAGACATCAAATCAGGTCCAATAATCGTTATTATTCAAGGTAAACTATGAAATTTACCAGGTCCAAGGAACAAATAGATGATCACAAAGGCAATGGGGCCATCTTGAACCACGAAATAGTGGAAGCCATGCATCGTTGCTGTTTTATTGAGTAAATTGTATGAGAGAAATTCGTCTCCGAACTCGGCGATACGTGCGTGGCCATTATGTTTCATTGCATACCACAGCTGCCATCGCTGTCTATAGAACCACAAACGACTGTGATTTGAATTCAGTAAATTTTCGATGGGATTCGAACTCACAAAGTACGGCATCCAGTCACCTAGCGAAGACATCAAAGTCGAGGAAAGTCTGTGGGCCCGACCACAGCCCCTCTGCCACTCCACAGACCCTAGTTATAAGCTTGGCTCGAATTGTGTGAAGTCTGCACACTTCCGTGACATTCAGGCAAAGGTGATAATCGGTAGGCCCTGGTGTAACAGATAGTTTATGTTTCTCTGATAAGCCAACGACTGAGTAAGTGTTTAACCATCCCATCCAGTGTTTGCCAACAACCAACGTCACTACCACGTTGCCCATTGTGCGCCCACAGCGCTGGACTTTGCCCTTTAAAAATTAACATTACAAGGGATTTAATGTTCATTAAAAACAACATACAACTTCTAATGCTTTAGTGCTGACAAATTACAGTCAGTAACTTGCTACACCTTAATTATGTCTATATGCTGTTCAACTTCATATATCTGCTATGTTGCTCAAGGAAATAAGCATGGTAAAAATATCCAGTTCTGCCACTGTTATCATTCTTCAACTGTGCTGGTCGCATAATAAACATGGGCTTTGAATTCACTTTTAAAAAATGTAGGTTTTTCACCTCGGTGTGAATGGAGTTTCCAATCTCTGTGACCGAACCTGAAAGAAATCAATAAAAACATGTAAATAAATATGCAAAGGCTAACTGTACAAAAATGTCTGTAGAAACAATGGTATGATGATCTGAGAGACACTGATGGAAAATAGGTACACCCTCTCTATATGATCTCGGCAGCAATACCTCTACTGCGATTTCAGTTTTCATATACAGTATGAGATCATTCACAGTCAATGCTTACTTTATTTACTCTTTAGCATTTAACTCAGTAATTAAGCGTCCACACAAGCCGTTTCAGATAAAATATTTAATGAAAAAATTACCCTGCAAAATATAGAAATGTATATATACAAATATCATCATAATTATGTTTAAAAATATTCCAAAAGTGAAACCCCTTAATGAAACTCTGAACGTTTCAAAGCATTATTATGACCGTTTGTGTTCGTATGATGATTGATAAAAAAATTGGTTTATTGTGCAATGTTCTGCCAATTTAGTCACTTCTGAACAAAGACATCCTTGATAATACGCATGTACACAATTTCAATAATTTTGACAAACAGTCTATGAAAGGTTCAAAAAGAAGAAAATACAAAGACCACTGCCACACTTGCAATTATTTGACACAAATTTTGTCATTAAAAGAGGAGCTTCAAAAAATTTCATGCAATACTTCTTAACCAGGAATATACCTATGTATTGATAATAATAGTGATTTAATAAAGTTTAAACGTGATCAGATAAACAAAAGAGACAAAAGAAAGAATTGGAAATTTCATACATGCTTCAATTGCTTGCAGAGTACATATATTTGGAACCAAAACATCAACTTGTGTACACAGCATCATTTTTGTTTCCAACCATGAATCGTAAAATTACTACTCACCACGCTAGCATCCTTTAGCATAACCCATGAATACGATGCTAACAGGCTCAGTCTGAATCGAGTCTCGAGTTCGTGAGATCGTGTTGTAAATGCACTGGTGGTACTGAGTCCTCCATAGTGAGTTACATGTGCTTGCCTGTTCTTAGCTGCGAAAATTGTTGATACCCCATGGTCCATGCTCGCCGGCTTTTTCTGTCATCTCGGTCGGGTCAAATGCTTCAGGAGCTGCAGTATTGACACTTTCCCGACGGTGCACTGCTAGCTGCTATCGATGTCACTTAGGTCTGACCAACAGTATTCAGTACGGTGCTTACATGTTCATTTTGAGGCGATGATCACAGAGGTTGTATCCAGAACGCTTACCCACGGCCATTTTTATGCATGCCGGGTCGCCATAAAGCTCGAGTAGCACTTTCGGAATCTGCTATTTGACAATTCCCGTATGACGAATTCTCCGCCGCTGCCTTCTGCACTGGTCCAACTCATAAGCGAAGGTCATAGGAAATGACGCAATTGCGGTAAAAGGGTACGATACACTAGATGGGCCGCTCGACGCTCAAAGGACTGAAATGACCTGTCATTTCACATTTTCGTTAGGTTGACCCCAAAACACAACTTACTTTTCTATGATAGTATATAAATCATTCTACTTACAAGACGATGAAAGTCGCTTTTGTTTTTGTTCTCATGGGTCGCTAGCGATGCAATGAATGTTACAACGGGCATTAATCCCAGGAGCAGAACATACTGTTTAACGACAGATCGTCGTTTCCCGCTCTTTTGGTATCTTAAACAGTGAGACCTTGCGCTGCAGGGTACAGTGGCTTGAAGGTCGAAAGGATAGCTTAATATGAGCCATTTAATTTCTCTTAGAAGACAATGTTTTTGTTCAAAAGATGGCTGAAATCGAATTCTTTGGTCAAGACGTCCAAGTTATTCACGTGCAAAGAGAAGTTGTACCGGAGGCACTGTGGCCTTGTGGACAACCGCTGCGCGCTGTCAAGAACAAACCCCCAACATGATTATCGACGGACGCGGTCAAGAATTCCAGTTCTGCAGGTAAGTTAATGATAAATACATATTAGAGTTAAAATTTAGTGTATTTGAAAAAAAAGTGTCTGGCATTCTCACCGGTTTACATCACCGATCGATCTCTCAAGGTTTGTTTATTCAATGTTGCAATTTTTCGGGGAGGGGGCGTGTGGATGGCAGTCGGATCATGTGGCTGTATTGGTTGTTTCTCAGATAACTCTTTCAAGGGTTCTTTGCATCATTATTTTTTCATCAGGGCAAAAATTTGAATGCAATGATGTTCCAGTATTCATTATGATTTGCGAAAAAGTCAAGACTGCATTTCATTTACTAAAATATTTTTATTGCATTGGGTTTTTGTGTAGGTCTTTGTATTACTGGTACATGTTTGCATGTACTTGAACCGATGAGGTTAAAAAAAGAAATGAAAGTAACATTAGACTACTTGAACACTTGCTGTCAACATTCGTATTTTTAGCTTCTCGTCTATTTATAGGCAGAGAAGCTATTAGATCTGAAAACCAGTATGGTGCTGTCAACTTCTAACTTCCGTCCCTCAATATCCGGTAACGTAAAGCAATTGTGATGGGTCATATCATAAACTGGTGGGGGTGTTCATGGTTCGGGTTGAGGTGTAAGAGAACGACTTTGACCTATGACAAAAATCGAAAGTGACTTAGCAGCATAGCCTAAGTGTTAAGCCTTTCTCCAAGGTTTCTTAGTTGACTGCAATCGAGACTACTGAGCTGACGTTGTAGGGGTACTCACTTTGTGTTTGCTCGCTCTGTGTGCGCTAAGAGTGTTAGGTTCTTGTTATGTGCATATCCCATCATGGCCTCACGTGATATTGGCCTGTTGCATAATCTGCAGATGGATCATATGCCTCTGAACACAGTCATTGTGTAAGCTTGTCGCAATTTTCTTGGCATTTTATCTCATTTAAGTTTGCAAATTATCGGCGAGTACCTCAATATTTCAAGATAACTCGTTCTTTCCAATCGTTTCCTGAAGTTTCAGAGTCATATAAACGAAAATGAGTGAAAATTTGAGACAGGAAAATAAGACGTCGGCATATACGGCGGCCATGTTTTATGTTTACAGTACAACCATGTGGAGGAAACAACTAACAAAAACCTTTCATGATGCTCGCCCTCTAGAGGCAGACCTTCCTATATGAATACCTGTCAAATCTAGAACTAATGATTGTTGAATTTACTGCCTGTGGAAAGCTTGACCAACACAAATCAGCATTTTAACTTTTAGAAAATGACAAATTGAATAAGAAGATATTCTAAAACTGTCAAATAATGAGGAAAAATGCACAAATATTCAGAGTAAACAGTTTAACTTACTTGTCAGTTATAATATTGGAAAAAACAATGAAAATGTTTATGATCAAAAGTTTTTGAGATGCGCGCATTTTAAAACCAAATACAGAAATTATTAACATTTTAAATATGTGACCAAACTTTTTTTCAGGGATGGGGCAGGTAGGAAATGGGGGGGGGGGTTGAGAGACAAAGGCACTCCTATGTGTTGTGTTCAAGTTCCATATTGTACTGACTGTCATACAAGGATAACATAAGCTAATCAAATCAAATGAGAAAAGGATCGGTGCTGTTGTGTGGATTTTGCTGAACATGGCTGATTTTAATATTTCGCCCAATATTTTTGGCACCCGGCAAAGGCACATTTTGATGTAAAGTCAAAATTAATACTGCTTTGCCGACAATTAACAATTATTTTGATGTCGAACCATAATTTTACATCACAAAGACTATAATATAATAATAAATAAACAAATAAATACGATTTTGCACTGCACAAGATGATTGAACAAACTGCAATAGTTGGATATCTTAAACACAAAAAATAAAAATCCTGTGGTCACAGATTAAATTGTTTTTTGAAAAGAAATTTTCTTTTAAACACTTTTAGCATATATTCTTTACAGGGTCATGTATTTACAGGAAAATATGCCTATAAAAAAACAATAATTTCATCACTTTTAATTTTTTCAATACTATGACAATTATTAGTCGTGAAGTTTTACAAACACACAACCATATAAGCATTTTTCATAATTGTCATAGGATACTTTGGAAATTGCATTAAAAACAGTTAATAGTGATTTAAAATGCTCACTTGGTATACATTTAATTTACAGATGCCAGGTTGTGTTTTTCACATGCACATAGGTCATCAAGGAAGTGTGTCATTACTATTTCCGGACAGTTAATTCTTATTTCCGAATTATTTAACTTTTTTCAATATTGAACTCTTTAGGCACTTTTTACTGTAGCTTAGAATTTTTCTGATTGATATATTTAATCATCTTTAGGGTTTTTTGAGTCCATATCCCATGTCATGTCCCTACATCATCAACTATTTGCCAACAACTCCATGCCAACAACCAATTACCTGACCTGGCAACACGTTAGAGAAGCTACAGCGCCATTGACGGTATTTTTTCTAGTTGATATTATTCAATTGAATTATCTTTTGAATTATTCCTTCTTTCTTCTTCCTATCATTCGTAGGGTATGGAAAACTTAACAAAAGAACGGGCACCTCTGGATCTCTAGAGCAGGACATTTTAAGTGTGAAGTTGCAAACAAGATCAGTAGTGTGTGAGGATTGACATTTCATTAATATAAGTTTGGACTGAAAAGAAAAGCTTAAGTCGTGATTTTTCTATTATGTTTATTCAATATCTATTCTACTTTAAATTAGTTGTATGCAAGCTGAACATCAGAGATCTTCGTATTGTATTTTGTTCATGATGTAGAGGTAAGCATTAGATTTGGATAAAATAAAGTACTTAGTGTTTTAACTCAAAAAGTGTCCTTTGATAGCAAAAATTATTCTGGCCAGTTTTAGGGCATAGGTTGCCTTGGAAGTAAAACAAGTTACAGCCTGTGCAGTACAATAAAAACAAGTATTGCTTCTGAAAAGCTTAGCATTGTGATGTAGTTATCCTGACAACTTTTTTCATGTTAGCAATAAAAGAATAACAACAGAATTATAATTTGCTGTTTTTGTTGCATTTATTACTCAGGTAGGTTAATGCATGGGCATAGGCTTACTTACATGTAAAATCAGTTTGAACATACTTTTTAATCAGACCTGGTCAGAAAATTGTGAAAATTATCAAAAATATGTTTCGCATTTGATTAAGTTGAAATTTATCATAATATATTACCTAAGTATTTTTTTAAAGAATTTAATACTTTCAATAATTAGGCCAAACATCAATCAAATCTTGTGGTTTTTAAAGATAATTGCTCATTTTCTTACTTTTTGGCTTGATGTGTAAAAACACAATGCATTAACTGAGAATAGTAGTCCTTGATAATGATTTTCATTACAAATATTTATGATGCAAACTCATGTGTATGTCTTGGTGATCGTCAGTTGTGATTACATGGTCACATCCAACACAGGGTTTAAGCCAGCTGAGACATTGGTTCAACCACTTTTTCATGGAAACATTTCCAACATTCTAAGGCCTTGATTTTGGTCTCTTATAGGAAGCATACAAAGGCTTACATGACCTGATTGTAACATACTTACAGGAACATTATTCAGATATTTCACAACTTTTGTAGGGTTCCTGTATGGGTCTTGTGAGGATCTTATGTTGGTTTCCTAAAGGGACGCTACACAGGACTTATAGGACCTGACTGAATGGCTCTCACGCAAATCTTATATATCCTACACAGCTGATATAGGGTCCTTACAGTTACGCTATACAGATAAATACGACTTGTTTAGGGTTCTAAATAGACTAGTATGTATGGTTATATTGACGAAAAGTGCTGGTTGTAGATGGCACCTCTATAGCCATTCCAAATCGATTCACGCATGCTTTAAGTTGGCTCAGACAAGGACTTATGCCACTACTTGCATCTGTCGAATGAGTTCTCGAGTGTGTGCTTCTCAAAACAGTAAAATCACCTTCTGAAGATAGCTGTCGTTATAATTATTACATTATAAGTACAATCTCATATCCATATATCCTAGAAATGGCAGACGGGATGGTAGATAGACAGATAGACAGACAACAACCCTGACATGGGCTTGAAGCACCCTGACGGTAAATTTAAGTTTTATTTGAATCATGCTATGCAGCAGTATTGGCAACTCCATGATGCCCTGAAAGATTGGTGATTCGAAAGAGTCAGAGCCTTGTGTGCGTTGATAACAGTCTTGGACAAAACTGTCAATATTAATATAATAAGGTTATTCCCAAAAATACCGGGATTTATGTCCGAGTACATCGTGCAGCGGAGCTATTTCCGAGACGCGTAGCATCGAGGACAATCAATCAAAGTCACCAAAAACATGATTAGCAAAATTAAAAATCCTCTTATTCAGCAGAATGTAAGAATTTTATTGCAAAAGGAAATATTTGTTTTGTTAAATACAAAATTTGACGCAGCTAGAGTGGAGTTAAATTCTTTTGAAATCTTGAATTGCGGAGAAAAGAGAAGCAGGGAAATAGGTTAAGTTGCATGCATTTGCATAAAATAACACTTCTTACTCAAGCAACTTATCACTGCTTGACAAGCTGAAAGATGAACCCAGCCAATATGTGAATCTTGGGTTAACAAATGAATTAAAATTGAATGAATATTTGCAAAAATCGGATTTTTTGTGTAAAATACGCTGTGTTGGGTGCGGCATCCCCTTAAGCCCGTTTGATCAATAATGACAATCACGATTATGCTGTTTTGACCCTTACATTATTTTAAAGGCGTAAAAAAACAGCATTACAGGTAAGGTTATGTTTAAGGTTATATTTGATTTCATAGAAGGCATAATTGTTGAATTTTCAAGCTGCAAAAAGAGTAAGCTTTGATTCTGATATTTACAGTTGATAAATTCTGTGAGAGAAGGGAACAAAAATTGTCATCTTTACCTGGAAAGCTCGTGCACTGTGTCCTCTCCCTGAAGTAATATCCATCAGGAGCGCTATGGTCAGTTAATATAATGTTAAGACATATCAAACTTCCAATAAGACCTGCTATAAGTACTGCAATTACCACTATACTGAAGTGTCGTCTTTCATTGCTGACTCTTCCTGCAAAGCAGAGATCAATAACAAACATTGGTTTATTCACTTTAGGGTTCCTTTTTTGTATTGTTTATAGTTCTTTTTTTGTATTGTTTTGCAATTACTGAAAAGAAAGGGTTTTCAATAATTTGTAACATTACACTCATTGATGAAAGGTGTATGCCCTTTATGATTACATAATCGTATTAATCTGTTTTTGTGCCTCATGCTTTGCTTAAAAGAGTATCATTGTGTTACGATTTACATTGAGTACACTGCCGATTCAACTGTATGAGTTTTTCAAGAACCACTAGTTCATTTATTCTTTCTCTATTAGATCTTAGAAGTGTGTTGGATAACAATTGAATTTACTTTTTTCTAATTTTGGTTCACGTTTTGATATTTACATATAATGAAAAGACTTTCAGCGGAACAACAGTTATTCTGCACATTCAAAGTTGGCATTTTCAACGTAAGCTGCCTTCGCAAGAGGTCTCTACAAGTGTTAGCTGCTATCTTATGGGGTATACTTTACGATGGTCATTAACAATTTCTTAGAAAGTATCTTCTGTTGCATTTTAGTTATATTTGTTTATGGTTCAATTAATGTTAATGTTAATGGAATCACAAATAAATAGTACGCAAATCTTCCCTTTCTTTTCAGTTCAACCCTGTCAGAGAATTTAAATTTAAATCTCCGATTTACAAACATTAAGATTTTTACAATTTTCATTCAGTGTATATGTCCCATTGAATGAATGCTTGATCTGTGCATATTATGATCTAAGTATCAACAATGATTTACTGTTTTTCTATTAGTATCATGCCTTAAAACACACTTTTGAATCTTCTAAATATTGATTTTTGACCTTTATTTTAAATAACGAACACATCAGTTACTAATTTAACTTTAATTGTCACACATATGATTGGATATCACTGCAATTTTATAATTTTCCCTTTGTTGCAGCAGTATTCATTAAAAGAATGATAGTTTGTGATATCACACTTTATCATAAACGCTATGCCTTTAATGCCGTTTTTCTATTGTTTTAAGGGTACTTGTATGAACCCGTACTATAACATGTTAAACAACGAATTACTTTTCACTGTAACCGGAACTACTGTATTTACAGTACGCGTGACCTTCAAATTCGATAGTATACATATATATGCATAAAACAGCTGAGCTAATAAGACTTATGACACTCCAAAACGTCATTGATAATTATGGTCAAAATTTTGTCGTTTGCATTCAGTTTATGGACATTGCACTAAGGTACAGGTACAATTTTACCAAATATAATTAAAAAACCCATAAAAACGAAGACATTGAAAATTTGTAGGAATTGCAACCGACGCCTTTCATTATTAACGGTTCACCCTCTGCAGTCTATGGTTCCAAACGCACGGTGCTTTTTATGTCGTCTATGCTGCTGAAGATTACGGTTTCGGTCGACAGTGCATCATGATAAAACTGCTATATGACAACTTTCCTGTTGAGAAGTTTAGATATCTAGGCAGTGAGTAATATAGTGTATAGCCATTAATCCGCCACAAAAATCCGACCATACTGTAAATACTCGCGACAGACAAGGTGCAAATTTCATATTTCCAATTTGTACAGTGAGATTTGCGTACTGCAATAAAATGCACATGAACGAGTTACAACGCTTTACAGTATACTCACTTTACGTTTTACCTAATCCGCTAACAAATTCATTTCTAAGGACATGTATATTTCTTGCAGATAAACTTACTGGTACGGCTACTATATACACTTTGCGCTCATAGATGTCGTAGAGAGCTGCTTCCTCTGTGCTTTGAGCTGTTCAAACACGATCCAGCTTGGAATCGAACACTGGCGCTGGTATTTCGACCCGATTTTTGCCGCACCTTATAGCTTTTGCAAAAGGACGAGGCTATGTTGCAAAATAATAAAAAACACTCATTTTTCACATTCATGCCTTTGTTTTACATCTACGGCTATACTAAACTTTACGATAAAGGTTCTTCAAATTGTAAAAACCTGTGTCGACACCTTCATATATAAATTGTGTATATAAAAGTTGTATCATAACTGCTTCTTTGAAGTGCGATGGCCCAACAGCGGAGTAATATCAACAAGTGATACGATTACCATCACTCCCCAGCAACCAACCTTTTATGAGTCTCAGCGAGCAGCAAGCAAGGTCGATTTCTGTCGATTTCGTCGCGAATTTGTGAAAACAAGGGCAACATTTTTTAAATTATTGATAATGGCACAATCATCAAATACATCTCTAACAAATTTTACATTTTTGTCTAGCTTTTTGCACTCTCAGGAAAGAAGAACCCATTAAATTTAACTGATTTGTCAGTTTTGTTTAGGTTTAAGGTAAAGGGCGACGAATTCGGACGCGCACACGCTTTAGAACGTTTCTGCGCAGATTTAACTCCAGCCTGCCGCAAATGGGTTATTTTGTAGCGCATGTATTTAACATCACCTGTCATTGTTGAAATTGCGCTTTTACCTGATTTTTTGACCCACTGTCTTAGAAATACATGTGACCTATAACCTTGTCATATTTTGACCCCCTAGGAAGCTGGTTTTTATTCAATTATGAGCGAAAAATTAACATTTCTCTCCCATTTATATGGCGCAAATTACCCATTCACCTGGAGATATTGTAAAAAGTAGCGTGGTGACACCCTTTTATTACAAGTGTAAACTAAATGGTATTATGTCAGGAGTTTATTCACCAAGTTTGGTCAAAATCGCACCATTCAAAGCGACAGGAAGAAAGTTTGAAAATTATGTAGTGATATAATTTCGATATCGTTATTTTGTATTCGATACTTATGTTAAAATTTTCTTCACAAACATCATGAAAACTATACATTCGATAGATATGGATCTTAAGTCTTGGTATTTATTAAACTTAACTCATTTGCTATGCGTTTTATAATTGCTTTCTTTATTTTAAGTGAATTATGTCATTTTTATTTATTTCTAACGACGCCATTTTAACGTCCGTTACCATGGAAACAAGCGTGGTGACCCCCATTTTTTATTTCATTTTTGCACTTGCACAACTTCCAAGAATATTTGTGCAAAGTTTCAAGAAAATTACACCACAACTTAATTTTGACGTAATTCGTAGTACTTCACCTTAAGTGAAAATACAAATTCCCTTTCCAAGGTTGATTTGTAGGCATTTGCTATTCTCACCAAAGGATGCATGATAAAATTTTAAATTTTCGATAGGAAAATGGCCTTCTAGCTCTACCCAAATCAGTTCTGCTTTTTTAGTGTATGTTTTCGGGTGATCTCTCTTTCAAATGATTTGGTAGATGTTAAGAAAATGTCTTGTACATTTATTTATTTCTTATACAAGGAGATGAGACCTGGTAAATTTGATACAACTACCATACTTTACTTGTGAGTGTGCTAATTAATGCTGGAAAATTTTAAAAAAGTCACTGAACTATTTCAGCCCTTCTATTAAAAATGAACTATTTGGTAGATTTAAAGGAATGTAATCAATATCATTTGTCTGTTGAAACATTAAAATATTAGCAGCAGGAACCAACAGTTTTTGCCTGGAATTTTTGGGGGACTGTACAGAGATGTCATTGCAGCTTTCAGGGACCGCTCCGAGGAGACGCTAAATCTTTTATAGACCACACTGATATGACCTTGAAACTTTCAGGGACCACCCAGATGAGTCCTTGAAACTTTTAGGGACCACCCAGATGTGACCCTGAACCTTTCAAGGACTATCCTGATGTGACATTGAAACTTTCAGGGACCACCGAGATGAGTCCTTGAAACTTTCAGGGACCATTCAGATGTGACCCTGAATCTTTCAAGGACTATCCTGGGGCGACCTTGAAACTTTCAGGGACCACCCAGATGAGACCCTGAATCTTTCAAGGACTATCCTGATGTGACTTCGCTCGTCAGCTTGTGCATTCAAAAGCATTACTTGATAAAGCTGACAGGCAGACGAATCACTGAAAAGATTTGGTCCAACTTCCTGCACATACATAGCGTCAATATTCATTACGGTTGAAGTTAAGATTATGTAATGGCTTAACACGATGACCTTATCGCTCTGATATGTGACTGTTTGGCCGGCGCAGAAACACGTCTTTGCGTATTTATCACTGTATGAGATCTACAAGGTATTTTCTCCCCGGCATAAATGTGACGAACTGGGCAGTGGCTGAACCTTCAGTCGACTTAGACGAGAAGCCTTGACGATGAATGGTAATGTACTCGTTCGTTGAAGTATGATGTCGCTAGCCGATTCGCCGCTGGTCTGCACAGTAAACAATTCGCAAACAATCATTTCATGATGGCATATTCCATTTTAACCTACAAGGGCACCTAGGGCGCATCGCGCGATTGTGTAAGGTCCCGGGTGAGGTAAATGTTGCTCTTTTAAGCTGTAAAGTTTTCCCACCTTTTAAAATACTGTGGTTGTATGTTACAGTCTTCATGATAAATTTGGAGATGTAGTCAATGATACATTTCGTGCTATGCGAGACACTGAATAGTACACCAACTAATATGGTCCTTGCAAATTAACATAGTAAAGGTCACGGGTCACATTGTTGTGAGACTCTGCATTGTTTCAAGTCGAGTGAGTAAACGGCGCGACGTTCGAATGAATTTTGTCCACTGCACTTATTCCTTCAACGGGAAAGGTTGCCGATTCTGAATGTAGGACGTCCATTACCCCAATTATTTAATGACAAGACTACACGGAAAGCAACGGAATACTGGATATCGCCAATGACTTTGATGTCTTTTACCATGGTCCTTTGTGGAGTGACACTGACAGTGCTGTTCCCGATCTAGACAATGTCAGCAACTGTTAATCGTAGCGTGAACATGACTAAGACTATGAGTCCTTGAAATTTTCAGGGACCAACCTGAGGTGTCCCTGAATCTTCCAAGAACTATCCTAGTGTGACCTTGAAACTTTCAAAGACCGCCATTGCTAGAAGAGTCCTTGTAACATTCAGGGACCACCCTGATGTGTCCCTAGATCTTTTAGAGACCACTCTGATGTGACCTTGAAACTTTCAGGGACCACCCGGATGTGTCCTTGAAACTTTCAGGGACCACCCGGATGAGTCCTTGAAACTTTCAGGGACCAACCTGAGGTGTCCCTGAATCTGTCAAGGACTATCCTAATGTGACCTTGAAACTGTCAGGGACCACCCAGATGAGTCCTTGAAACTTTCGGGGACCACCCTGATGTGTCCCTTAATCTTTGTAAGGGACCACTAAGATATGACCCCCAAACATTTTTAAGGACTGGCCTAGAGAGGCACTTTGAAATAGTAAAGAACTAATCAGATATGTTCTCGAAACCTTCAAATGCATCCAGGTCCTCTAAATAATACAGCAATCATTAGGTTTTGACCTTTAATCTTGACATTTTCAAGAATGTGTATCAATGAGATAAATTATCCTTAAAGAATTGTCAAAAGGGATAAATTTACAATTTTTGGAAAGCAGATTGCTTTAAATACTAAATTTTTATATACTACTTAAGCATTAAATTCGATGATTAGTTTTGAAATTTTCACTAGAAAAATTGATAATTACTCAATGCTTTGAGTAAACCCTCTCTTAGAGAGCATATTCTGTTACTTTTACTGTTCATCTTATAATCACAAAATAGTTCCTATTGTGTTGCACTATAATGCCAATTTTGAACTGTGACATCAAATACCAACGTTGTCATTTGATTTATCACTTTGGTGCTAATTATTACACTGCCTCAAACTTAGAAATCGTGTCGTAAATCTAGAAAGTATATCTCTGATATCACAAGAAACGTTTGCGGGCTATTTGCAGATGAATGACAATTTGTAGAAGCGAAACGTTCGAACACAAATGGTGTGCAATGACTTGGGCGCAGATAGATGTATACAATAACTTACTCTTAACTTCCTCGTGAAGTTGAACATTTCTTAGTTTCTCTTCTTCAAGATCTTTTTGCATTTGTTTGGCTAATTCCTCAGCTATCTTTACCTTTTTATCTGCTTCTGCATTATGATATAAGAATCACATTTATGTAATGGGTTTTCTCATTCTACATGCGTGGCATAAATATTTGTTATTAACACGTTAATGTAGTTCAAAGTTTATATATTCTTTGAATTCATTCAACACATGCTATAAAGCCGACTTTTAACTAGGACATCAAATCCGTTCATTAGCAATGTTGTCGTTTATTTTATCACTTTGGTGCCTTTTCTCACACAGCTCCAACTTAAAACGGTGTCTGAAATCTGAAATCTGAGAAAGCATATCGCAGATATGCAAACAAAAAGTTTTCGGTTTTTGGAAATGAGCGAAAAGTATTAATAGCGAGATAGAAACCATAACGGTGTCCAATGTCTATTGAAGATAGATGTATGAAACGACTTACTCGAAACTTCCTCGCGAAGTTGTACATTGCTTTGTTTCTCTTGGTCAAGATCTTTTTGCTTTTGTTTGGCTGATTCCTCAGCTGTCTCTGCCTTTTTATCTGCTTCTGCATTATGATATATAGGAATCACATTTATGTAGTAAGTTTATCTTATATTGCCTACAACCTATACTTTGCTTACGGCCTCTGTGCCTCCGGCCCCACTCCGTCTAGCCTCGAGGTCCACTTTTAGTGTCGTAGCATAAAACACAGCTCATTGGAAAGTGAATGGTCTCTAGGAGAGACAATGACGTCACTGGCGTCCCTTTGAAAGCCAATCATTTCAAATGTTCCTCGCATAATTGGCCAAAGTTTAAACGGGTGTTGCTCATAAACTACCTAGAGAACATTCGGTTTATGAGCTAGTTTATGAGAAACACCAATCTAATCATTGGCCAATCATGTGAGGAACATTTGGGTTTATTGACATTCAAAGGGACGTCAGTGATATCATTGTCTCTACTGGAGACCATTCACTTTCAAATGAACTGTTTTTAATGCTACGGGGCAAAAATGACCTCGAGGCAGGACGTAGTAGGGTCGGAGGCACGGTGTCCGTAAGTAAAATATGTGGTCTAGGCAAATCTTACACACCTACCATAAATATTTGCTTTAAACATCTAAATTGGAATACAAGTTTATCTTTATTTGAATGCAAAAACTACGCCCTACAATGACAACTTTTAACTGTGACATCAAATACATTCATTACCAACTTGGTCGTTTAGTTTATCACTTTAGTGATAATTCTTTTGCTGCTGAAATATAAAATAGTGTTTCAAGTTACAGGAAGTATATGTCAGACATGCAAACAAACAGTTGTCGGCCTATTTGCAGATGGACAACAAGTAATAAAAGCGAAAAGCTCGAACCAAAACGGTGTCCAATGACTATTACAGATAGATGTATGGAATGACTCACTCGAAACTTCCTCGTGAAGTTGAACATTTCTTAGTTTCTCTTCTTCAAGATCTATTTGCTTTTGTTTGGCTGATTCCTCAGCTGTCTCTGCCTTTTTATCTGCTTCTGCATTATGATATATAGGAATCACATATATGTAGTAAGTTTATCTTATATTGCCCAGAACCTATACATCGCTTAAAGCCTCTGTGCCTCAGACCCCACATAGTCTAGCCCCGAGATCCCTTTTTAGCGCCGTAGCATAAGAAATAGAAGCTAAAAGTTCGAACCAAAATGGTGTGCAGTTACAAGGGCAGATAGGTGTATAAAAATTAGTTTTTCTTGGTCAAGATCTTTTTTCTTTTGTTTGGCTGATACGTTAGCTATCTTAACCTGTTTATCTGCTTCTGCATTATGATGTATAGTAATCACATTTATGTTATTACTTTTTTACGTTACAGGGGTACCATAACATAAGTTATTAATATGTAAATGTAGTTCAAACTTTATTTATTCTTTGAATTCATTAAAAAGGCACTATAATGCCGCTTTTTAACTAAGACAACACATCCGTTCATTAGCAACATTGTCATTTATTTTATCACTTAGATGCCGATTCTCACAGAGCTCCAAACTGATAATTATATCTGAAATCACAGAAAGCATATCTCACACATGCAAACAAACAGTTTTCGGTTTTCGGATATGAGCAAAATGTATTGGAAGCGAGAAGGTCAAACCAAAACGGTGTCAAATGTCTGTTTTAGATAGATGTAAGGAATGACTTACTCGAAACTTCCTCGCGAAGTTGTACATTTCTTTGTTTCTCTCGGTCAAGATCTTTTTGCTTTTGTTTGGCTGATTCCTCAGCTGTCTTTGCCTTTTTATCTGCTTCTGCATTATGATATATTAGAATCAAATTTATGTAATTACTTTTTTATCTTATATGGGTACCATAGAAATAAGTTATTAACACGTAAATGTAGTTTAAACTTTTACTATACTTTGAATTTATTAAATAGACGCTATAATGCTGACTTTTAACTAGGACGTCAAATCCGTTCATTACCAACGTTTCCGTTTATTTTATCACTTAGATACAATTCTCACACAGCTCAAACCTGGTAATTATGTCTGAAATCACAGAAAGAATATCTTACACATGCAAACAAAGAGATTTCGGGTTTCGGATATGAGCGAAAAGTATCGGGAGCAAGACAGAAACCAAAACGGTGTCCAATGTCTGTTTAAGATAGATGTATGGAATGACTTACTTGAAACTTCATCGCGAAGTTGTACATTTCTTTGTTTCTCTTGGTCAAGATATTTTTGCTTTTGTTTGGATGATTCCAAGGCTATCTTAACCTTTTTATCTGCTTCTGCATTATGATGTATAACAATCACATTTATGTAATTACTTTTTTATCTTACAGGGGTACCATAAATATTAGATATTAACAAGTAAATATAGTTAAAATATTATTCATTCTTTGAATCCATTGAAAAGACGCCATAATGCCGCTTTTTAGCTAATGGTTTTCGGATATGAGCAAAAAGTATTGGAAGCGAGAAGGTGAAACCAAAACAGTGTCAAATTTCTGTTTTAGATAGATGTATGGAAATACTTACTCGAAACTTCCTCGCAAAGTTGTACATTTCTTTGTTTCTCTTGGTCAAGATCTTTTTGCTTTTGTTTGGCTAATTCCTCAGCTGTCTCTGCGTTTTTTTCTGCTTCTGCATTATGATATATAGGAATCACATTTATGTAGTAACTTTATCTTACATTGCCTAGAACCTATACTTTGCTTACGGCCTCTGTGCCTCCGACGCCACTCCGTCTAGCCTCGAGGTCCACTTTTAGCGCCGTAGCATAAAAACAGCTCATTTGAGAGTTAATGCTCTCTAGAACAGACAATGATGTCACTGGCGTCCCTTTGAAAGTCAATCTAACATGATTGGCCAATGTTTAAACGGGTGTTGTTCATAAACTAGCCAGAGAACAGTCAGTTTTTGTGCCAGTTCATGAGCAAGATACTTCTACATTTGTTTCTTTCTCTTGGTCAAGATTTTTCTGATATTGTTTGGCTGATTCCTGAACTACCTTTTTCTTTCTCTCCGCTTCTTTCTATCTCCTTCTACATTACGATATATAAGAATCACACTTATGTAGTAAGTTTATCTTATATGCATACAAGAAATATTTGTTTTAAGCTCCTAAATAGAGATGAACTTTTATCCATCATTAGAATGCATTACATTTGCACTATAATGCCAACTTTTAACTATTACATCAAATACATTTATTACTAACATTGTCGTTTAATTTATCACTTTGGTGCTAGTTATATTGCACTGCTTCAAATTTAAACATCGTGTCTCAAATCACAGGAAGTATATCTCTGACACAACAAAAATGTTTTCGGGATATTTGCAGATGAATGACAATTTGTAAAAGCCTAAATTTCGAAACAAAATGGTGTACAATGACTAGGGCAAATAGATGTATAAAAAACTTACTCTTAACTTCCTCGTGAAGTTGAAAAATTCTTAGTTTCTCTTCTGCAAGATCTTTTTTCTTTTGTTTGGCTGATTCCTCAGCTATCTTAACCTTTTTATCTGCTTCTGCATTTTGATGTATAACAATCGCATTTATGTTATTACTTTTTTATCTTACAGGGGTACCATAAATATAAGTTAAACACGATTGGAACTAAATTGGGATAATTGGATTGGCAACATTTCTCAAGAATTTTAGAAATTTGTCTAATATTACACCATATTTGCTTACCATCTTTAAAATTTTATTCAAAATTTACGATGCTGTTGAAATGTTATGAGTAAGAATCAGTGCATGATAGTATCTAATGCAATATTGTCAAAACATTTGAACAATATTCATATTTGAATGAAAATATGAGAGTTTGTCTGTAGTTTCATCATTACTGAAACACTAGTAATAATCTCAATTTGTCACTTTTCCTCGACCAAAGTGAAGCTTTTCGATTGATTTACAGTTAAGTCAGTCAGGGTCATTTAAAATGTGCCCTGACTCAATTTAATGTTTATGAAGCCTTAAAGTCACGAAAAAGTCAGGGTCATTTCAAAAGTGCCCTGACGCAAAAGTCGTTAAGTAGAGAAATTTTAAGCATTTTGTCTCATTTCTTTAGTACATTTAGACAAAAATAAACTTTTTTTCATGAAAATGAATGCGATGAAAGAGGTACGCAATAATCGTTGTGTTTTCGTTGTTTTGTTCGATGAGAACAATATTTCAAATTTTACACTATTCTATCATTTTGTAAAATTTCAGCTGTAAAAATTTCGATTTCGTTATATTTTCCTAATAATTACTCTCATCCAATTTTCCCAAATTAGTTCTAATCGTGTTGTTATTAAAACGTAAATGTAGTTGAATCTTTATTTATCCTTTGAATTCATTAAAAAGACGCTATAATGCCGCTTTTTAACTCAGACAACAAATCCGTTCATTAGCAACGTTGTCATTTATTTTTTCACTTAGATGCCAATTCTCACAAAGCTGCAAACTGATAATTATGTCTGAAATCACAGAAAGCATATCTCACACATGAAAACAAACAGTTTTCGGTTTTCGGATATGAGCGCAAAGTATTAAAAGCGAGAAGGTCAAACCAAAACGGTGTCCAAATGTCTGTTTTAGATAGATGTATGGAATGACTTACTCGAAACTTCCTCGCGAAGTTGTACATTTCTTTGTTTCTCTTGGTCAAGATCCTTTTGCTTTTGTTTGGCTGATTCCTCAGCTGTCTCTGCCTTTTTATCTGCTTCTGCATTATGATATATGGGAATCACATTTATGTAGTAAGTTTAATTTACAATGCCAAGAACCTATACTTTGCTTACGGCCTCTGTGCCTCCGACCCCACTCCGTCTACCCTCGAGGTCCATTTTTAGCGCCGTAGCATAGAAAACAGCTCATTTCAAAGTGAATGGTCTCAAGGAGTGACAATGATGTCACTGGCGTCCCTTCAAAAGTCAATCATTTAAAATGTTTCTCACGTGATTGGCCAAAGTTTAAACGGGTGTTGCTCATAAACTACCTAGAGATCATTCTGTTTATGACCTAGTTTATTAGAAAAACCAATCTAATCATTGGCCAACTGTGTGAGGAACATTTGGGCTTATTGTCTTTCAAACCGACGGCAGTGATATCATTATCTCTACTGGAGACCCTTCACTTTCAAAGGAGCTGTTTTTAATGCTACGGGGCTAAAAATAACCTCCAGGCAGTACGGAGTAGGGTCGCAGGCACGGTGACCGTAAGCAAAGTATTTTGTCTAGGCAAATCTTACATACCTACCATAAATATTTGTTATAAACATCTAAATGGGGATAAAAGTTTATCTATATTTGAATGCATAAACAACGCATTAAAATGCCAACGTTTAACTGTGACATCAAATACATTCATTACCAACGTTGTCGTTTAGTTTATCACTTTAGTAATAATTCTTTTGCTGCTTCAAATATAAAATAGTGTTTCAAGTTATAGGAAGTATATGTCAGACATGCAAACAAACAGTTTTCGGCCTATTTGCAGATGGACAACAAATAATAAAAGCGAAAAGCTCGAACCAAAACGGTGTCAAATTACTATTACAGATAGATGTATGGATAGACTTACTCGAAACTTCCTCGCGAAGTTGTACATTTTTTTCTTTCTCTTGGTCAAGATCCTTTTGCTTTTGTTTGGCTGATTCCTCAGCTGTCTCTGCCTTTTTATCTGCTTCTGCATTATGATATATAGGAATCACATTTATGTAGTAAGTTTATCTTACATTTCCTAGAACCTATACATCGCTTTAAGCCTCATTGCCTCCGACTCCACGCAGTCTAACACCGAGATCCCTTTTTAGCGCCGTAGCATAAAAACAGCTCATTTGACAGTTTTTTGTCTCCAGGAGAGACAATGATGTCACTGGCGTCCCTTTGAAAGTCTATCAGCCCAAATGATCCTCACATAATTGGCCAATGTTTAAACGGGTGTTGCTGATAAATTAGCCAGAGAACATTCAGTTTATGAGCTAGTTTATGAGCAACACCCATCTACATTTGTTTCGTTGAGTTGGTCAAGATTTTTCTGATATTCTTTGGCTGATTCCTCAACTACATTTTTCTATCTATCTACTTCGTTCTATTGCCTTTTACATTATAATATAAAAGAATCACATTTATTTAGGAAGTTTATCTTTTTTGCATATCAGAAATATTTCTTTTAAACTCGTAAATCAGGATGAACTTTTATCGATCATTTCAATGCATTACATTCGCACTATAATGCCAACTTTTAACTTTTACATCAGTTAATTTATTACTAACGTTGTCGTTTAATTTATCACTTTGGTGCTAATTATTACACTGCTTCAAACTGAAATATCGTGTCTCAAATCATAGGAAGTATATCTCTGACACAACAAAAAAAGTTTTCGGGATATTTGCTAATGAATGACAACTTGTAGAAGCGAGAAGTTCGAACCAAAATGGTGTGCAGTGACTAGGGCAGATAGAAGTATAAAAATTAGTTTCTCTTGGTCAAGATCTTTTTGCTTTTGTTTGGCTGATTCCTCAGCTATCTTTGCCTATTTATCTGATTCTGCATTATGATATATGGAAATCACATTTATGTAGTAGGTTTAATTTATAATGCCAAGAACCTTTACTTTGCTTACGGCCTCTGTGCCTCCGACCCAACTCCGTCTACCCTCGAGGTCCACTTTTAGCGACGTAGCATAAAAACAGCTCATTTCAAAGTGAATGGTCTCCAGGAGAGACAATGATGTCACTGGCGTCCCTTCAAAAGTCAATCATTTAAAATGTTTTTCACATGATTGGCCAAAGTTTAAATGGGTGTTGCTCATAAACTACCTAGAGATCATTTGGTTTATGAGCTAGATTATGAGAAACACCAATCTAATCATTGGCCAATCATGTGAGGAACATTTGGGATTATTGACTTTCAAACCGACGGCAGTGATATCATTATCTGTACTGGAGACCCTTCACTTACAAAGGAGCTGTTTTTAATGCTACGGGGCTAAAAATAACCTCCAGGCAGTACGGAGTAGGGTCGCAGGCACGGTGACCGTAAGCAAAGTATTTTGTCTAGGCAAATCTTACATACCTACCATAAATATTTGTTATAAACATCTAAATGGGGATAAAAGTTTATCTATATTTGAATGCATAAACAACGCATTAAAATGCCAACGTTTAACTGTGACATCAAATACATTCATTACCAACGTTGTCGTTTAGTTTATCACTTTAGTGCTAATTCTTTTACTGCTTCAAATATAAAATAGTGTCGCAAGTCACAGAAAGTATATATCAGACATGCAAACAAACAGTTTTTGGCCTATTTGCAGATGGACAACAAGTAATGATAGCGAAAAGCTCGAACCAAAACGGTGTCAAATGACTATTACAGATAGATGTATGGATAGACTTACTCGAAACTTCCTCGCGAAGTTGTACATTTCTTTGTTTCTCCTGGTCAAGATCTTTTTGCTTTTGTTTGGCTGATTCCTCAGCTGTCTCTGCCTTTTTATCTGCTTCTGCATTATGATATATAGGAATCACATTTATGTAGTAATTTTATCTTACATTTCCTAGAACCTATACATTGCTTAAAGCCTCTTTGCCTCCGACCCCACGCAGTCTAACACCGAGATCCCTTTTTAGCGCCGTAGCATAAAAACGGCTCATTTGAGAGTTATTGGTCTCCAGGAGAGACAATGATGTTACTGGCGTCCCTTTGAAAGTCTATCAGCCAAAAATGATCCTCACATGATTGGCCAATGTTTAAATGGGTGTTGCTGATAAATTAGCCAGAGAACATTTAGTTTATGGCTGATTCCTCAGCTGTCTCTGCCTTTTTATCTGCTTCTGCATTATGATATATAGGAATCACATTTATGTAGTAATTTTATCTTACATTTCCTAGAACCTATGCATCGCTTAAAGCCTCTTTGCCTCCGACCCCACGCAGTCTAACAATGAGATCCCTTTTTAGCGCCGTAGCATAACCAGATATGAACTGAAAATGCTCACTGAACGTGTTTCATTATATATTGCATTTATGTGCAAGTTTGAACCTTTGCTACATGCTTTGCTACATTTAAAGTGTTATGATCAACATAATGAATTTCACCACAGATCAATTCTAAAGGTCATTAAGTATTCAAATATGTAATTAGCTGAAATAAGAATAATTAATTTCTTCGAGTACTGTAATTGTATCACAATATAGCATGTGTAATTGCCTTTGGTCAAGACCTTCAAGCTCTATATGCCAAACCGTGAAAGCTTGTTTGCTATTTATGCAAATTATGAATTAGCTGACATGAAAATGCAAAATGACTTTCAATACTGTTATAACCTGGTATAATGATCAATGTACACAGCATGTTTCGCCAACTTTTATCAAGTAAATGCCAGTATATATCCCTAATTTGGAAGGTTCATTAAATATGCATATTGGGAATTGGCTGAAAAAAATGTCAAATGACTTCAATAATCTTGTATCATAGTATCTTTAATGTACATAGCAAGTTTTGTCAACTTTGGTCAAGTCAATACAGATAAATATCGCGAATTAATAAAGTTCATCAAATATGTAAATTAGAAATTGGCTGAAGCAAAAATTCTTCACAAATTTCAATAGCATGTATTATAGTATCTGAAATATATGTAGCAAGATTTATCAACTTTGGTTGAGTCAATTCAGATATATATATCCCTAATTAGAAATGTACATTACATATGCAAATAAGGAATTGGCTGAAATAAAACTAGTTAATGACTTTCGATAATGTTATATCATAGTATCTTCAATGTACACTATGCCATCGTGTGGGCCAATCAGGTGGCCCACTTTTAGGTCCTTGGCAAACAAAAAGGCTTCCAGCAACACAGATTTCGCATACTCGACTTAAACGTTTTGAGACAAAAAATTTCATCGGTGGCCACATTTTCCCGCATGCAGAAAATGATCTTTGAACTCTTTGCTTGCAAATGGACCGCGTGGTTTTGATTTCTACTGTTGTTTTCAGGAGTTAGAGGTGATCTAAGGGCGCAGTACAGAGAAAGATATAGATTTACATTCCCACGGCTTCTAATCCTGGAAAAACCTCTCCGATAAGCAGTGAAAGCAACTAAAATGACAACAAAGTTAAAATACGGGTTTCTTGCAATCTTTCTAGTGGTCTCATGCCTTATGCGGGATATCGGACCGCAGGCGGGCGAAGATTGCATTATAAGCGCGCCAACCCAAACTCACTGCATTTACGAAATCGAAGTCCAAAGTAAACTACGTCATTGTTAGAATAAGAGAGGTTTACCATCACACGGGAGCATACCACCACAAATTTTGCACAGATAGCGTTGCACTGGCATTGAAAAAAGGTGCATGGGAGCATGGGAAAGCGGGCAGTTTCCCTCGCTATGGGTAGGAAATGCATTGAGCAAGACACACTTCTGGGTTCGCAAAAAAACGAGGATCCCATTTACGGGGCGCTCAAATATAACTATT
>LD345911.1:166242-180297 GCA_001465055.1 Ptychodera flava
CGGAGGGACCGTGGTTGAAACCAGAGCTATCCAGCTGTAGCCAACCTGGACCAGCTCATTTCACAGCGCCCTCAAACAGTCGATTGTTTTCACTTGTCATACGCGGCATAACAGAAAAATTAAAACTTTCATAACTTCATAAATATCCAAGCCGAGCCCACCAAAACCTTTTCAGTTCTAGCCATTTAAATTCTGAAGATGTCTACCAAATTTGACTGAAATACGTTCAGCCGTACGCGTTTTTGAGATAATGGGGATACAGACACACAGACACACACACACAGAGACAGACATGACTAAAACATATGCTCACGTGTGTGAACACGTGAGCAAAAAACGGCTCATTTGAGAGTTATTGGTCTCCAGGAGAACAATGATGTTACTGGCGTCCCTTTGAAAGTCTATCAGCCAAAAATGATCCTCACATGATTGGTCAATGTTTAAACGGGTGTTGCTGATAAATTAGCCAGAAGACATTCAGTTTATGGGCTAGTTTATGAGCAACACCCATCTACATTTGTTTCTTTGAATTGGTCAAGATTTTTCTGATATTCTTTGGCTGATTCCTCAACTACATTTTTCTATCTATCTGCTTCTTTCTATTGCCTTTTACATTATAATATAGAAGAATCACACTTATTTAGGAAGTTTACCTTATTTGCATACCAGAAATATTTCTTTTAAACTCGTAAATAGAGATGAACTTTTATCGATCATTTCAATGCATTACATTCACACTATAATGCACACTATTAACTATTACACAAATTAATTTATTACTAATGTTGTCGTTTAATTTATCACTTTGGTGCTAATTATTACACTGCTTCAAACTGAAACATCGTGTCTCAAATCATAGGAAGTATATCTCTGAGACAACAAAAAAAGTTTTCGGGATATTTGCAGATGAATGGCAATTTGTAGAAGCGAAAAATTCGAACCAAAATGGTGTGCAGTGACAAGGGCAAATAGATGTATAAAATAACTTACTCTTAACTTCCTCGTGAAGTTGAACATTTCTTAGTTTCTGTTCTTCAAGATCTTTCTGCTTTTGTTTGGCTGATTCCTCAGCTGTTTCTGCCTTTTTATCTGCTTCTGCATTATGATATATAAGAATCATATTTATGTAATTACTTTTTTATCTTATATAGTACAATAAATATAAGTTATTAACAAGTATATGTAGTCGAAACTTTTCATATTATTTGAATTCATTAAATAGACGCTATAATGCCGACTTTTAACTAGGACATCAATTCCGCTCATTACCAACGTTGTCGTTTATTTTATCACTTAGATACAATTCTCACTCAGCTCAAAACTGATAAATATGTCTGAAATCACAGAAAGCATATCTTACACATGCAAACAAACAGTTTTCGGTTTTCGGATTTGAGCGAAAAGTAACGGGAGCGAGAAAGAAAACAAAACGGTGTCCAATGTCTTTTTGAGATAGATGTATGGAATGACGTACTCGAAACTTCCTCGCTAAGTTGTACATTTCTTTGTTTCTCTTGGTCAAGATCTTTTTGCTTTTGTTTGGCTGATTCCTCAGCAATCTTGACCTTTTTATCTGCTTCTGCATTATGATATATGGGAATCATATTTATGTAGTAAGTTAAATTTACAATGCCAAGAACTTATACTTTGCTTACGGCATCTGTGCCTCCGATCCCAGTCCGTCTAGCCTCGAGGTCCACTTTTAACGACGTAGCATAAAAAACAGCTCATTTCAAAGTGAATGGTCTCCCGGAGTGACAATGTTGTCACTGGAAGGCGTCCCTTCGAAAGTCAATCATTTCAAATGTTCCTCACATGATTGGCCTAAGTTTAAACGGGTGTTACTCATAAACTACCTAGAGAACATTCGGTTTATGTGCTAGTTTATTAGCAACATCCATCTAATCATTTGAAACAACAAAAAACTTTTCGGGCTACTTGCAGATTAATCACAATTTGTAGAAGCGGAAAGTTCGAACCAAAATTGTGTGCAGTGACAAGGGCAGATAAATGTATAAAAATAAGTTTCTCTTGGTCAAGATCTTTTTGCTTTTGTTTGGCTGATTCCTCAGCTATCTTTGCATTTTTATCTGCTTCTGCATTATGATATATAAGAACCACATTTATGTAATTACTTTTTTATCTTACATGGGTACCATAAATATAAGTTATTAACACGTAAATGTACTTGAAACTTTTCATATTCTTTGAATTAATTTAATATACGCTATAATGCCGACTTTTAACAAGGACAAGAAATCCGTTCATTACCAACGTCGTCGTTTATTTTATCACTTAGACGCCAATTCCCACAGAGCTCCTAACTTAAAATTATGTCTGAAATCACAGAAAACATATCTCACACATGCAAACAAACAGTTTTCGGTTTTCGGATATGAGCGAAAGGTATTTGAAGCGAGAAGGTCAAATCAAAACAGTGTCCAATGTCTGTTTAAGATAGATGTATGGAATAACTTACTCGAAACTTCCTCGCGAAGTTGTACATTTCTTTGTTTCTCTTGGTCAAGATCCTTTTGCTTTTGTTTGGCTGATTCCTCAGCTGTCTCTGCCTTTTTATCTGCTTCTGCATTATGATGTATAGGAATCACATTTATGTAGTAAGTTTATCTTACATTGCCTAGAACCTATACTTTGCTCAAAGCCTCTGTGCCTCCAACCCCACTCCGTCTAGACTCGAGGTCCACTTTTAGCGCTGTAGCATACAAAACAGCTCATTTCAAAGTAAATGGTCTCCAGGAGTGACCATGATGTCACTGGCGTCCCTTCAAAAGTCAATCATTTAAAATGTTTCTCTCATGATTTGCCAAAGTTTAAACGGATGTTACTCATAAACTACCTAGAGATCATTCGGTTTATGAGCTAGTTAATGAGGAACACCAATCTAATCATTATTGGCCAATCACATGAGGAACATTTAGGCTTATTGACTTTCAAAGGGACGCCAGTGATATAATTGTCTGTACTGGAGGCCCTTGTCTTTCAAATGAGCTGTTTTTAATGCTACAGGGCAAAAATGACCTGGAGGCAGGACGGAGTATGGTCGGAGGCACGGTGTCTGTAAGCAAAGTATGTCGTCTTGGCAAATCTTACATACCTACCGTAAATATTTGTTATAAACACCTGAATGGGGATAAAAGTTTATCTATATTTGAATGCATAAACTACGCACTAAAATGCCAACTTTTAACTGTGACATCTAATTCATTCATTACCAACGTTGTCGTTTAGTTTATCACTTTAGTGCTAATTCTTTTACTGCTTCAAATAAAAAATCGTGTCTCAAGTCACAGGAAGTATATATCAGACATGCAAACAAACAGTTTTCGTCCTATTTGCAGATGGAGAACAAGTTATGAAAGCGAAAAGCTCGAACCAAAACGGTGTCCAATGACTATTACAGATAGATGTATGGATAGACTTACTCGAAACTTCCTCGCGAAGTTGTACATTTCTTTGTTTCTCTTGGTCAAGATCTTTTTGCTTTTGTTTGGCTGATTCCTCAGCTGTCTCTGCCTTTTTATCTGCTTCTGCATTATGATATATAGGAATCACATTTATGTAGTAAGTTTATCTTACATTGCCTAAAACCTATACATTGCTTAAAGCCTCTTTGCCTCCGACCCCACGCAGTCTAGCCTCGAGATCCCTTTTTAGCGCCGTAGCATAAAAACAGCTCATTTGACAGTTATTGGTCTCCAGGAGAGACCAGATGTCAACTGCGTCCCTTTGAAAGTCTATCAGCCCAAATGATCCTCACATGATTTGCCAATGTTTAAACAGGTGTTGCTCATAAACTGGCCAGAGAACATTCAGTTTATGAGCTAGTTTATGAGCAACACCCATCTACATTTGTTTCTTTGTCTTGGTCAAGATTTTTCTGACATTCTTTGGCTGATTCCTCAACTACAATTATCTATCTATCTGCTTCTTTCTATCACCTTCTACATTGTAATATAGAAGAATCACACTTATTTAGGAAGTTTATCTTATATGCATACCAGAAATATTTGTTTTAAACTCGTAAATAGAGATTAACTTTTATCGATCATTTCAATGCATTACATTCGCGCTATAATGCCAACTATTAACTATTACAACAATTTATTTATTACTAACGTTGTCGTTTAATGTATCACTTTGGTGATAATTATTACACTGCTTCAAACTGAAACATCGTGTCTCAAATCATAGGAAGTATATCTCTGACACAACAAAGAAGGTGTTGTTGATATTTGCAGATGAATGACAATTTGTAGAAGCGAAAAGCTCGAACCAAAATGGTGTGCAGTGACTAGGGCAGATAGATGTATAAAAATTAGTTTGTCTCGGTCAAGATCTTTTGCTTTTGTTTGTCTGATTCCTCAGCTATCTTTGCGTTTTATCTGCTTCTGCATTATGATATATAAGAATCACATTTATGTAATTACTTTTTTATCTTACATCGGTACCATAAATATAACTTATTAACACGTAAATATACTTCAAACTTTTCATATTGTTTGAATTCATTTGATATAAGCTATAATGACTACTTATATCTATGACATCAAATCCGTTCATTACCAACGTTGTCGTTTATTTTATTAATTAGATGCTAATTCTAACACAGCTCCAAACTGATAATTATGTCTGAAATCACAGAAAGCATATCTCACACATGCAAACAAACAGTTTTCGGTTTTCGGATATGAGCGAAAAGTATTTGAAGCGAGAAAGTCAAACTAAAGCGGTGTCCAATGTCTGTTTTAGATAAATGTATGGAATAACTTACTTGAAACTTCCTCGCAAAGTTGTTCATTTCTTTGTTTCTCTTGGTCAAGATCTTTTCGCTTTTGTTTGGCTGATTCCTCAGCTGTCTCTGCCTTTTTGTCTGCTTCTGCATTATGATATATAGGAACACATTTATGTAGTAAGGTTATCTTACATTGCCTACAACCTATACTTCGCTTACGGCCTCTCTGCCTCCGACACCACACCGTCTAGCCTAGAGATCCCTTTTTAGCGCCGCAGCATAGAAAAAAGCTCATTTGAAAGTTAATTGACTCCAGGAGAGACAATGATGTCACAGGCGTCCCTTTCAAAGTCAATCAGCCCAAATGATCCTAACATGATTAGCGAATGTTTAAACAGGTGTTGCTAATAAATTCGCCTGAGAACATTCAGTTGATGAGCTAGTTTATGAGCAACACCCATCTACATTTGTTTCTTTCTCTTGGTCAAGATTTTTCTGATATTCTTTGGCTGATTCCTCAACTACCTTTTCTTTCTATTTGTTTCTTTCTATCTCCTTCTACATTACGATATATAAGAATCACACTTATTAAGGAAGTTTATCTTATATCCATACCAGAAATGTTTGTTTTGAACTCGTAAATAGAGATGAACTTTTATCCATCATTAGAATGTATTACATTCGCGCTATAATGCCAACTTTTAACTATTACATCAAATATATTTATTACTAACGTAATTGTTTAATTTATCACTTTGGTGCTAATCATATTACACTGCTTCAAACTTAAACATTGCGTCTCAAATTACGGGAAGTATATCTCTGACACAACAAAAAATCTTTTCGGGAAATTTGCAGATGCATGACAATTTGTAGAAGCGAAAAGTTCGAACCAAAACGGTGTGTAATGACTAGGGCAAATAGATGTATAAAATAACTTACTCTTAACTTCCTCGTGAAGTTGTACATTTCTTTGTTTCTCTTGGTCAAGATCTTTTTGCTTTTGTTTGGCTGATTCCTCAGCTATCTTTGCCTTTTTATCTGCTTCTGCATTATGATATATAAGAATCACATTTATGTAATTACTTTTTTATCTTACATGGGTACCGTAAATATAAGTTATTAACGCGTAAATGTAGTTGAAACTTTTCATATTCTTTGAATTCATTGAGTAGACGCTATAATGCCGACTTTTAGCTAGGACATCAAATCCGTTCACTAGCAACGTTGTCATTTATTTTATTACTTAGAAGAAAATTCCAACACAGCTCCAAACTGATAATGATGTCTGAAATCACAGTAAGCATATCTCACACATGCAAACAAATAGTTATCGGATATGAGCGAAAAGTATTGGAAGCGAGAAAGTCAAACCAAAGCGGTGTCCACTGTCTGTTTTAGATAGATGTATGGAATGACTTACTTGAAACTTCCTCGCGAAGTTGTACATTTCTTTGTTTCTCTTGGTCAAGATCTTTTTGCTTTTGTTTGGTTGATTCCTCAGCTGTCTCTGCCTTTTTATCTGCTTCTGCATTATGATATATAGGAATCACATTAAATGTAGTAAGTTTATCTTACATTGCCTACAACCTATACTTCGCTTACGGCCTCTCTGCCTCCGACACCACTCCGTCTAGCCTCGAGATCCCTTTTAAACCGGTGTGCGGGGTATAAAAGACCCCTAACTCATCGAAAATTCATAATGGCGCTTGAGTGACAACTGGCAACAGCAAGGTAGACCGCTCCGTGAAAATCAGCTGAAGCGATTCTCAAACAAACATTATTGGCATACCATAAACATAGACTGTTTCATAAACACGTAGTCCATACAGGTATCCGCAAAGTTTCACAAAGCCTTTTAAAATTACGACGATTAGGGGAAAAATCGCTTTCGTAACGAAGGAAATGGCCCCCAGGGAACAGTCGTTCCTCGATTCAAACAATTGTCAATCATTCAGTGACGCGCAGAGGTGTAAACTGGTCAAATATTTGCTGTGCATACGAGAATAATTACGATGTAAACAAACCATGTGTACGCTTAGAGTTACATGTATATTGGCGTGCACACAGGATGAAAACTTCGTGGTTGTCATAAACTATTTTACTAACAAGCGTTTATGATGCACAGACATCGCGAAAGTGAGCCATTTTCGGTCGTGACTTAGCAAGAGCTGAGTCAGTACCGGTACGATGTATCCTTGCGAAAAGTGCGTACACTGTATTTTACAGAACTGCAGGCAGAGTCCATAGTTTACAATGACATCGAAAACAACTAAGTATTAAAGCATGGCGGTAGCCTCCATGATCAATTTGATTAAAGTCAGTCAAAGAGAGCCACTTTTTTTAAACAGCCCCCCCCCCAATCTACGGCCGAAAGTACCGATACGCTACAGTCGCTTTTGCTATAAATGCTTGCCCTGAAAACGGCCGTATGGTTTGTACATGTACACGTGTACTCACACAAGGCAATGAGATGTCGTGTTCGGAGGGTTGGTATGGTTTTGACATACCGGTTGCCCCAGTAACGTTTGGACTTCTGTTATGAGAATGAAACAAACCTTGTAAAGACATCAAAACAGTATTTGTCAATGTCAGTTCAAGGTGAGCAAGTGAGCGTCGACGCGTCGTCACCCGATCTTCTTCGAAACTTGAAAGGCTTAGGCCTATTGATACGTGTGTCCGAGATCGGCTCATTGAGTTGGCACTACATCGTATGATTTCGACAAAGGTTGGACTTTAATTTCTTCAATAACGAAGATATCGTTGAACCCAGTCCGTGGTTCATCCCATTGCTCCGAAAATAAACATAACTCATGATTAGTTGTCCGGGGTCATCCTCATAGCAACCGAGCAGCCGACCTCGATCGCTTACAGATATCGTGGTACGCGAGATTCATGGAAATCTCGATCCTTCCGTGATGTAGTGAACTTATTTTTTTATTTTCAGCGATCGGCCATGACGTCGCGTCGTTCGCCTATTTCCTACCATTTTCCTGACCGTGTTTCTCAGTAAATGTTTAGATCGGTAATTCGTGATTTCAACATACGAAATTGCCAGCTTCGGATTATTTTTAATGTTTATGTTTATTACTTTCTTGATGATTATTTCCACAGCGTACGGCGCCATTTCCGTATGTAGATATGGCGGTCAGCAGCCGAATCATTCTCGAACGATGACATGACCCCGAAACTTCAGTATAAATCAACTCAGCAAAAACTTCAGTAGATCAACTCAGCACGCTCCTGTTTTTATGAAATTGATATTTTTTCCTTCTTTCTTTTTTCTTTCGCGTATTGCGAAGGCTGTACCTAAACTTATAGTCAGAGCGTGAGTTGAGAGCAAACAGATTACCCTGATAATGCGAACGACAGCAACCGTTACCAACACACTCATTATGCAGTGCCATGCCCAAAAACGCCCATACAAACTTGGCATTAATCCGGATCCCGGTCCATTTCGCCAAGGGCTTTAAGCGCCACAGCATAAAAACAGCTCATTTGAGAGTTAATGGTCTCCAGGAGAGACAATGATGTCACAGGCGTCCCTTTGGAAGTCAATCAGCTCAAATGATCCTAACATGATTAGCGAATGTTTAAACGGGTGTTGCTAGTAAATTAGCCAGAGAACATTCAGTTGAAGAGCTAGTTTATGAGCAACACCCATCTACATTTGTTTCTTTCTCTTGGTCAAGATTTTTCTGATATTCTTTGGCTTATTCCTCTACTACCTTTTCTTTGTATCTGTTTCTTTCTATCTCCTTCTACATTACGATATATAAGAATCACACTTACTAAGGAAGTTTATCTTATATGCATACCAGAAATATTTATTTTGAACTCGTAAATAGAGATGAACTTTTATCCATCATTAGAATGCATTACATTCGCGCTATAATGCCAACTTTTAACTATTACAGCAAATACATTTACTACTAACGTTGTCGTTTAATTTATCACTTTGGTGCTAATTATATTACACTGCTTCAAACTTAAATATCGTGTCTCAAATTACGGGAAGTATATCTCTGACACAACAAAAAATCTTTTCGGAATATTTGCAGATGTATGACAATTTGTAGAAGCGAAAAGTTCGAACCAAAACGGTGTGCAATGACTAGGGCAAATAGATGTATAAAATAACTTACTCTTAACTTCCTCGTGAAGTTGGACATTTCTTTGTTTCTCTTGGTCAAGATCTTTTTGCTTTTGTTTCGCTGATTCCTCAGCTATCTTTGCCTTTTTATCTACTTCTGCATTACGATATATAAGAATCACATTAATGTAATTACTTTTTTATCTTACATGGGTACTATAAATATAAGTTATGAACGCGTAAATGTAGTTGAAACTTTCCATATTCTTTGAATTCATTGAGTAGACGCTATAATGCCGACTTTTAACTAGGACATCAGATCCGTTCACTAGCAACGTTGTCATTTATTTTATTACTTAGACGAAAATTCCAACACAGCTCCAAACTGATAATTATGTCTGAAATCACAGAAAGCATATCTCACACATGCAAACAAACAGTTTTCGGTTTTCGGATATGAGCGCAAAGTATTAAAAGCGAGAAGGTCAAACCAAAACGGTGTCCAATGTCTGTTTTAGATAGATGTATGGAATGACTTACTTGAAACTTCCTCGCAAAGTTGTTCATTTCTTTGTTTCTCTTGGTCAAGATCTTTTTGCTTTTGTTTGGCTGATTCCTCAGCTGTCTCTGCCTTTTTATCTGCTTCTGCATTATGATATATAGGAACACATTTATGTAGTAAGTTTCTCTTACATTGCATACAACCTATACTTCGCTTACGGCCTCTATGCCTCCGACACCACTCCGTCTAGCCTCGAGATCCTTTTTTAGCGCCGCAGCATAGAAAACAGCTCATTTGAGAGTTAATTGACTCCAGGAGAGACAATGATGTCCTTGGCGTCCCTTTCAAAGTCAATCAGCCCAAATGATCCTAACATGATCAGCGAATGTTTAAACGGGTGTTGCTAATAAATTCGCCAGAGAACATTCAGTTATGAGCTAGTTTATGAGCAACACCCATCTACATTTGTTTCTTTCTCTTGGTCAAGATTTTTCTGATATTCCTTGGCTGATTCCTCAACTACCTTTTCTTTCTATTTGCTTCTGTCTATCTCCTTCTACATTATGATATATAAGAATCACACTTATTTAGAAAGTTTATCTTATATGCATACCAGAAATGTTTGTTTTGAACTCGTAAATAGAGATGAACTTTTATCAATCATTAGAATGCATTACATTCGCGCTATAATGCCAACTTTTAACTATTACAGCAAATACATTTATTACTAACGTTGTCGTTTAATTTATCACTTTGGTGCTAAATATATTACACTGCTTCAAACTTAAACATCCTGTCTCAAATTACGGAAAGTATATCTCTGACACAGCAAAAAATCTTTTCGGGATATTTGCGGATGTATGACAATTTGTAGAAGCGAAAAGTTCGAACCAAAACGGTGTGCAATGACTAGAGCAAATAGATGTATAAAATAGCTTACTCTTAACTTCCTCGTGAAGTTGTACATTTCTTTGTTTCACTTGGTCAAGATCTTTTTGCTTTTGTTTGGCTGATTCCTCAGCTATCTTTGCCTTTTTATCTGCTTCTGCATTATGATATATAAGAATCACATTTATGTAATTACTTTTTTATCTTACATGGGTACCATAAATATAAAATATTTACGCGTAAATGTAGTTGAAACTTTTCATATTTTTTGAATTCATTCAGTAGCGGCTATAATGCCGACTTTTAGCCAGGCCATCAAATCATAAATTGTAATCTATTTTATTTCTTAGACGAAAATTCCAACAGAGCTCCAAACTGATAATTATGTCTGAAATCACAGAAAGCATTTTTCACACATACAACAAACAGTTTTCAGTTTTTGGATATGAGCGAAAAGTATTGGAAGCCAATAATCAAACCAAAGCGGTGTCCACTGTCTGTTTTAGATAGATGTATGGAATAACTTACTCGAAACCTCCTCGCAAAGTTGTACATTTCTTTGTTTCTCTTGGTCAAGATCTTTTTGCTTTTGTTGGGCTGATTCCTCAGCTGTCTCTGCCTTTTTGTCTGCTTCTGCATTTTAATATATAGGAATCACATTTATGTAGTAAGTTAATCTTACATTGCCTACAACCTATTATTCGCTTACGGCCTCTCTGCCTCCGACACCACACCGTCTAGCCTCGAGATCCCTTTTTAGCGCCGCAGCGTAGAAAACAGCTCATTTTAGAGTTACTGGTCTCCAGGAGAGACAATGATGTCACAGGCGTCCCTTTGAAAGTCAATCAGCCCAAATGATCCTAACATGATGAGCGAATGTTTAAACGGGTGTTGCTAATAAATTAGCCAGAAAACATTCAGTTGATGAGTTGTTTAGGAGCAACACCCATCTACATTTGTTTCTTTCTCTTGGTCAAGATTTTTCTGATATTCTTTGGCTGATTCCTCAACTACCTTTTCTTTCTATCTGCTTCTGTCTATCTCCTTCTACATTATGATATATAAGAATCACACTTACTAAGGAAGTTTATCTTACATGCATACCAGAAATATTTGTTTAAAACTCGTAAATAGAGATGAACTTTTATCAATCATTAGAATGCATTACATTCGCGCTATAATGCCAATTTTGAAATATTACATCAAATACATTTATTACTAAAGTTGTCGTTTAATTTATCACTTTGGTGCTAATTATATTACACTGCTTCAAACTTAAACATTGCGTCTCAAATTATGGGCATTATATCTCTGTCACAACAAAATGTTTTTGGGATATTTGCAGATGAATGCCATTTTGTAGAAGCGAAAAGTTCGAACCAAAACGGTGTGCAATGACTAGGGCAAATAGATGAATAAAATAACTTACTCTTAACTTCCTCGTGAAGTTGTACATTTCTTTGTTTCTCTTGGTCAAGATCTTTTTGCTTTTGTTTGGCTGATTCCTCAGCTATCTTTGCCTTTATATCTGCTTCTGCATTATGATATATAAGAATCACATTTATGTAATTACTTTTTTATCTTATATGGGTACCATAAATATAAGTTATTAACACGTAAATGTAATTGAAACTTTATTTTTTCTTTGAATACGTTAAGTAGACGCTATAATGTCGACTTTTAGCTAGGACATCAAATCCGTTCACTAGCAACGTTGTCATGTATTTTATCACTTAGACGAAAATTCTCATACAGCTCTAAACTGATAATTATGTCTGAAATCACACAAAGCATTTCTCACACATACAAACAAACAATTTTTGGTTTTTGGATATGAGCGAAAACTATTGGAAGCCAGAAATCAAACCAAAGCGATGTCCACTGTCTGTTTTAGATAGATGTATGGAATAACTTACTCTTAACTTCCTCGCAAAGTTGTACATTTCCTTGTTTCTCTTGGTCAAGATCTTTTTGCTTTTGTTTGGCTGATTCCTCAGCTGTCTCTGCCTTTTTGTCTGCTTCTGCATTTTAATATGTAGGAATCACATTTATGTAGTAAGTTAATCTTACATTGCCTACAACCTTTACTTCGCGTACGGCCTCTCTGCCTCCGACACCACTCCGTCGAGCCTCGAGATCCCTTTTTAGCGCCGCAGCATAGAAAACAGCTCATTTGAGAGTTGATGGTCTCCAGTAGAGACAATGATGTCATTGGCGTTCCTTAGAAAGTCAATCATTTAAAAATGTTTCTCGAATGATTGGCCCAAGTTTAAACGGGTGTTGCTCCGTAAACTACCTAGAGAACATTCGGTTTATGAGCTAGTTTATGAGCAACACCCATCTAATCATCTGACTCAACAAATAAGTTTTCGGGCTATTTGCAGATGAATGACAATTTGTAGAAGCGAAAAGCTCGAACCAAAATGGTGTTCAGTGACTAGGGCAGATAGATGTATAAAAATAAGTTTCTCTTGGTGAAGATCTTTTAGCTTTTGTTTGGCTGATTCCTCAGCTATCTTTGCGTTTTATCTGCTTCTGCATTATGATATATAAGAATCACATTTATGTAATTACTTTTTTATCTTACATGGGTACCATAAATATAAGTTATTTACGCGTAAATGTAGTTGAAACTTTTCATATTCTTTGAATTCATTCAGTAGCGGCTATAATGCCGACTTTTAGCTAGGACATCAAATCATAAATTGTAATCTATTTTATTACTTAGACGAAAATTCCCACACAGCTCTAAACTGATAATTATGTCTGAAATCACAGAAAGCATTTCTCACACATACAAACAAACAGTTTTCGGTTTTTGGGTATGAGCGAAAAGTATTGGAAACGAGAAATCAAACAAAAGCGGTGTCCAATGTCTGTTTTAGATAGATGTATGGAATAATTTACTCGAAACTTCCTCGCAAAGTTGTACGTTTTTTTGTTTCTCTTGGTCAAGATCTTTTTGCTTTTGTTTAGCTGATTCCTCAGCTGTCTCTGCCTTTTTGTTTGCTTCTGCATTTTAATATATAGGAATCACATTTATGTAGTAAGTTAATCTTACATTGCCTACAACCTATACTTCGCTTACGGCCTCTCTGCCTCCGACACCACTCCGTCTAGCCTCGAGATCCCTTTTTAGCGCCGCAGCATAGCAAACAGCTCATTTGAGAGTTAATGGTCTCCAGGAGAGACAATGATGTCACAGGCGTCCCTTTGAAAGTCAATCAGCCCAAATGATCCTAACATGATGAGCGAATGTTTAAACGGGTGTTGCTAATAAATTAGCCAGAAAACATTCAGTTGATGAGCTAGTTTATGAGCAACACCCATCTACATTTGTTTCTTTCTCTTGGTCAAGATTTTTCTGATATTCTTTGGCTGATTCCTCAACTACCTTTTCTTTCTATCTGCTTCTGTCTATCTCCTTCTACAGTATGATATATAAGAATCACACTTATTTAGGAAGTTTATCTTACATACATACCAGAAATATTTGTTTTAAACTCGTAAATAGAGATGAACTTTTATCAATCATTAGAATGCATTACATTCGCGCTATAATGCCAACTTTTAAATATTACATCAAATACATTTATTACTAAAGTTGTCGTTTAATTTATCACTTTGGTGCTAATTATATTACACTGCTTCAAACTTAAACACTGCGTCTCAAATTACGGGAAGTATATCTCTGACACAACAAAATATTTTTGGGATATTTGCAGATGAATGCCATTTTGTAGAAGCGAAAAGTTCGAACCAAAACGGTGTGCAATGACTAGGGCAAATAGATGTATAAAATAACTTACTCTTAACTTC
>LD345911.1:189871-214517 GCA_001465055.1 Ptychodera flava
GTATCGTTTTAGATTTTTGAATTTCTTCGTAAAATTTGTTTTATTGCCATTCTATTTATTCTGATCACTGAAATATACTGTTGCCGTCAACAATATGGCGATCTGACAGCGTTTACATGTGCAGAACAAGGGTCTGAAATTGACGCAAAATAATCAGCAAGTGTCTCCTAAATTGTACATATCAAATACCTGTCAGGTTGTTGTCTTTTATACAAAATTTGGGTGAATATGAACCATGAACATCGCAGTAAATTGGTAAAAATAACACGAAACGGAAGCGAACTTGTGTAGAGTCTCCACTGTGAACGTGTAGTGAACGTTATCGATCGATATTCTTTTCTTGCGAATTGATACAATGTCGTGTTGCATACCCGCGGATCGCATGGCGCCAAACTTGTCCAAAGAGCGCCAAGATATGCTGAGACATAAAAGTATCACCAAAACTAAACAAATTGTCTTCGATTCAATTTGACTGGAAGAAAACAACCGATACGTTGATTTTATGGTACATAAGTCAATATATACGGGCTGTCATGGAAAAATTCATGGCGTAACCTGAAAATACGAGCGACAGGCGAGCAGATTTCGATCGATATTTTATTGTAATGATATTGATACAATGTTCGCTGTCGTCACTAGTAACCAGCCCAAAGCGTTGTCCGGCGGGGGCGCTGTACCCCGCTGTACTGAACAATTTAGGGCCCTTTTTGCCCATAGTGCTGTACATCACTACTGATTTGGGTACTCACTGATAAATATCCACATTGAGTACAAAATGATCAAAGACAAGGGCTAAGCCCTAGATATCGCCGCTACTATAGCAGCAGTAAGAGCTTCTTGTATGAGCAGATCCACCATTTTCGCATAATCCCCTTCTTAAGAAGTGACACCATCCTCAATGAGAATGTCAATGTCCCTCGCCGAAGTATCGAAGGGCTGCCCATTCTCTTTACAAAGACCTAGGCGCAAGCCTGGCCAGATAATGAGTTGTTCGTGAATCAAGACCTTGAAAGCATTTGTGTGACTATCGAAGGTACTACGAACAAAGTCTATGGCCAGCAAATGCTCCCCCAGCGTTTCTGAAAAGAGGCCAACCGATACTTTCCAGAGAGTTTCGAAGACCAGGGCTTCCTTCTTCGTGACATCTGTTTCTTGAAGAACAGGTTTTGCCTGTGCATGGCCTTGAGAAGTTTCAAATATGAAATGTTTCCTGGCAACACAATGATGGTAATGAACACCGAGGATGAGGTGCAGCTGAAAAACACACAGACAAAGGTGATTGCAATGACAGCCTGCTAGCGCAAGTCTATGTGCTGGCCAATGTGCAGGTTTCATTGGAACAAAACTGTTTCAGCAGTAGCCTTTTCTAAGAATAGGCACACAGAGCTCGCAGCAGACAGAAGAGAGGTTGATGGCAGTTTCTGGGTAGAGCCGCCTTTCAATATGATCATAACAGGGCCAACCTGTTGCGGCAAGTCATAGTACCTGATTAGCCTGTTGACGGGGCCTTATTGTTGGAAGTTTGAGTACTTCATTTTCTTTCGCCCCCTCTTACCTGAACAGCAAACCTACGACAAGAGGTTCCTTTTCACAGACGGTGTCCTGGTCTCCTGCATAGGCGTAAATGAGTGGCTAAAGACGGTGCACAAAGCATATACAGGAACACATATGCAGATTGTTTTAAATGACTGCACCACATAAAAGGATGTAGAGAAGGGGAGTGACGAGCTAGTCAACTGTGATTTCAGCACCTGGCACGACAACCTCAGTGTGTGTCCTGACAAAGCAATACATCAGCATCAGTAAGCAGTTTAGAGAGAACATAGGGATGCTTTTACACTTTTTACACTCCGAGCAAGACAGACAATGAGAGCTTCATCAAAGAATACTGGATGCAGCTGGACAAAAATGAAGTAAAGCAGCTGCTCTGCCAGCTGTAGGAACAGGAACACAACAAGCTGGTCTTCAGGCTGAGGAACCCTTACAAGATTGTGTGGGGCTGAAGACCTGATACGGCTTCCTTTTTCAATCGAGTGAAACCCCTCTGCTGGGTCATGAAAGATCACCCTTCAGTGCTGCTTGGCACTGCAGGTGCATCGCTCTTGGCCATCACGCTATACCAATCCTAGACAAAAGGTGCAAGGGAAATCATGGAAGTCAAAGAACTGGCCCTCCTGATGTGTAATCCATAGCTCTATACTGTTGAGGTTGCTACCCAGCTTGAGGGGGTTGCTGATGTTACAGACCACTTTTTCACAGATTTCCTTACGTACTTCAGGGGAGGATTTGTATATATTCTTGCAGGGAGATGCAGGCGTCTGCCCACAGCCCTTCTATTGAGGTTGGCCTTGTTGTGTAATTATTGATCCTATTGACCGTGTCACAGTGGACAACGTACTCCTCGATAAGTACTAAATCTGGCTTTCTCTGCTGTTGTCCGCAATCATCTTTTTGAAACCAAGTAGGGCTGTGAAGCTCTTGTCGGCGCTAAAGTCGATCTTCCAATCCCTGCCCAGATCTAGGTTGACTTTGCCTGTTGGTTTTATTTTTTGGATGATGATCTTGTCTGGCTCCGCAAAAAACAATAATGAAATTGAATAATGAGCTTATGGGCATTATCAACAGCGGCGATTTGTGTCGTAGTTACGGTGCCTGTGGCACAGCCAATCTATTCTATGACGAAGTGAGATCTCTGTGTTGGGATTGAAATTAGCAGGTTAAACAACCTTTCACCTGCAGACAGCCACCATAGTATGCCTATGTGACACCAGATTGCACTTGTTTATTGTCTGTTTTCTTAGAAACTTGATTGGGTAAACGTTTCAGAAAGACTATTACTTCTGAATATCATGTACGAGTATGTTCTTGATATTTCTCTACCAGTTGTTAGCAGAGATAGTCTGGGTTTGTTGCGTTGATCACACATTCCCTTATCGTGTACAGTGATTACAGAAAATAATTTACTCAAAGGTATATTGTAATTCACTGATGTAAAGGTAGTTGCAAATGTATATTTTCACTTTACACTGGACAAATTGCTTCATATACAGTAAGTATTTACACGTATATTGACGTAAATGGAACACAGTATTAATTGCATACTTAACGTACATCTTTGTGTTTTGTAACGTGAAAGAAAACGAACAAAAGTTGAACTCAGCAATTTCCGTATAAACGAAATTTATTGCAAAAATAAAACTAATCGCTAAGTCAAGGGATAAAATACAAACTGTAAAAGTGTACAGGCTTCTTATCTCAGCGGCGCCGGCAAAGCTCCAATGTCAGACAGTGAGGCAGATCAATGTAGTCCTTTGGCTTGCTTGCAAGTTTGAGGTTGCACAAAGTCAACAGTGTAAATCCAGCGTGGCAGTGGTCTTGAAAAGTCTTGAAATTAATACTGCTGGAGTTTCCAAAGTCTTGAAGTATTACGCGAGAGACACGATCAAAAATGTCTGCCTGCAAACTGTGCTGTCCCCTATATATACTCATGTGGTTATATAAGAGCATATAAGAACAATCTTGAACTTTTTTGACATGCTAATTACTGCTCCAAAATTATCTCCCTTACACGAGTAATTAAATTTCGAGAACATTCCAAACATGAGTAATTGAATTCAAGGTCGTGAGGTCGTAAAGGACAGTGACCTTGAGAATGTTCTGGACTAATTAAACGCACTCATGAGTGAGGGGGAAAATGACCTACATAACACTACGGGACATTTCAATACATTGATATACATTGATATACATCTTTGAAGATCAAGAGTATACGTAATGCAGATCTTTACACTCTTGGTGTGCACTGTACTCATGCATTTTATATGTATACATACGCGTATACTTAACGTACATGACAAATGTACAGAATCAGCACACTGCATGAAAACGCAATAATACAGATAAATTCACATTAATGAGTTGCCTGTATTATAGAATGATACACGTGAATCCACATGAATCCACATGAATACAGGCTTGCTGAATACAAGCAATGGATTATTGACTGTATTCACCTGTATATGCACTATTCAGCTAAAATACAGGCAATAATTCATGCTAATACAGTAAGTATTATAGCGTTTTTATGCAGTGGCACTTGTGTATATACTGTTGTATATTATGCATTTTGCCCAGTGTACGCAAATAAAATAAGCTTGCAATAACTGCTTACTTGACACATGTGTAATTGTTGGTCGTCCTTTTTGGAGATCCTCATCAGTCTCTCTCGGCTGCTTATTTAAATTGATGTGATCTTTCTGATTTGATAGACTGCTTATTATAGATTTTCTAGCCTGTCCACTGTCCAGGGTCCATTCAGTAGTTGTAGCCTCTGAAACAGTCTCTTCGGTGTACTCTTGTTTCTTCATAGGCTTGACAAGTCCCACATGAGCTTTTGCATCTAGGCATCAGAGGAGAAACATAATCTCAAAGGATCATTAGGTTAATTGAAATTGCACCTTCCTGAGATGGCCTAAATGACCGCAAAATGCAGAAGGCAATTGACTATTGAAATCATCAGCATTGACTGTGTTATCTGAGTGAGTTTCCGAGAATAAAGTTTTCAAGCACAGATCACGGCAAATAAGTGCTCAAGGTTTTACAGTTTAGGCATGTCAAGAAATATCACTGATGAGGAGTAAGTAGGTACCTCTAACCAATACAGTCTCAATCTTGCTAAGGAAGAACGACAAATGAAATTTCAACTAAGATATTTTGAAATTACTACACATCATGGTCAGAGTTGACATAATAAATTTCTCATTGTGGGGACATCATATTAACAATATCCTTTGCCATCTCTTGTTATTGCCGTGAGTTACCGTTTCCTTCATGTGAACTTCAAAACCCCAAAATTTTGTACGTTCTATGAAAGAATTGAAATAAGTTTTAGTATGGAATTGTTGTATTAAATGACACACGTGGTATATGGTATATAGGCGTTCCCATGTCCCCGCAATTATGAACAATTAGGATGGCAAGTAGATCAGCAGCTGGGCGAATTAGGGTTTCCTTATTTCGTTGATGACAAAGTCATTCTCAATTAAAATGCGGCTTTAATTTGAAGTCAACAATACATTATTCAGATTGAGGACTATTATGTAAGGCCATTCACAAAATATAAAGATTTAAGTTCAAGTACATCGTATAGCGGAGGTATTGTCCACTACACGTAGCATTGAGGACAAAAGCGAATACGATGTGTGAGGACATGAATTATGGTATTTTGTAAATACATTATTGTTATACATCCCTTTTATTGCCATTTTAATAGTAAAATTGAAATTACAGCATTTTTTGAAAATATCCTGTCGTACACTTTGTGGCACAATAGTGTGTGCACTGAGAATACGTTCAATCCACTAAGAATACATAAAAAATTCAACCCACGCAGAGCAGTGAACCTGCTAGAAATGGTACTTGCATAGCATAAATTCACAGGTTTTGAACTGACCATCAATCACCGCACGATGTACTGATCTTCAGATTAATATTTATTGATATAAATATGGAATCTGTCTTGTTTGTCTGTGTTAACGGAGAGCCATATGAGGTCGAAGTTCATATAGCATGAAATAACACGAATAACTATTTGACTCTGCGTCCGACAATACTGTAGATTTTCCATAACTCCTTATGATTTGAACCCTCGGAGATTCCCCAGAGATGTCTACCAGGTCTCCCATGTGTAGACAAATTCATAGACTAATTGTAAACATTCTGAAAACGTACTTTTAAGCACACCATTATTCTCAATTTTTATTGTAAATGATTTGGAAAATTGAGCATGATTGAGAGAGGAGATAGGATTGTTGTAAAATTTTCCACTGATTGTGTCTTCAGCCATACAGAATAATGTGATGGAGAGTAGGAAGACTAGTTGCACCTGTCTTTGAAACGAAATGACATTAATTTTTCCAATGCAAATGACAAAAGAAATTTGCATGCTAATTTTTCTCATTGAATGACGCCTACAGTTTGTAACAACTTGCTGCGTTAAAATAATCGCAATCATACCAATCCATACTCCAATAATACTAGGTCAGAATTTGTAAGACAATAGTTGTAAACATAGACACAAAACAGCACGGAATAGACAGTAAATAGACGGTACATAAACAAAGTCAAAGTCATGAAAGAAAGATATATGGACCTCTGGCCAAAAGACCAAGAAGTGATGTGAGGTGTTTCGAAATAGTAAGCGCATCCTGCCCCACATGTGGCACCCGCCATATATCAATCTGTAAGTCAGATAGGTAGTGGTCACTAACTAAGGCCCCATGTTACCGATGCCATCAGTGATCATTTGTCGAAGAGAGATATTGTATTTATCTACCAGCTTGCGATACCTGCCAAAAAAGCGTTTGAATAAAGAGACAAGTCTTGCTCTGGTGTAACCTTGATTTAACAGTTCGTAAGAGAGATGGCCATGTCTCTGTACAAAATCACCATATGAACTGCATGCTCTTGCATATCGAATAAGCTGGGAAAGGTATACCCCATAAGCAGGTGAGAGTGGAATATTACTGACGAGGTGTGGAAGATTGATTATACTGAAGTTGAAATTATCTCTCTTGCCATATAGCTTAGTAGAAAGGTGACCATTGGAGTCAAATTCAAGTAAAATGTCCAGATATGAAGCAGAAGAGGCCGTTTCTGTAGTTTCTTTAATCTCCAATTCTGGAGGATAAATCATAGTGAGATATTTACTGAATTCAGACTTATTCAATGAAATAACATCGTCTATGTATCTAAATGTAAGGTTGAAAGTTCGAGCTACAGAGACCTTTTTCTGCTTGATAAGGTTCTGGATAAATTCTGCCTCGTATGAGAACAGAAATAAGTCGGCAAGTAAGGGAGCACAGATAGTGCCCATAGGAATTCCTATACACTGTTGGAAAATGTATCCTCCAAATTCAATAAATGTGTTGTCAATGAGGAAATCAAGCATACTGATAATGTCTTTCTCGGTATAAAACACTTAAGCGTTAGTAATATTTTAAACAAAATATGTAGAATTATACCCTAATACCACATATTTGTAACGGCGTGAACCGTTTTTGTAGAAAAATGCTTGGTTGATGATGTTTTTCAAGCGTTCTTTCAATTAATCATGTGGTATTGTGGTATACAATGTGGAAAAATCGAAAGTTTTAATAGATGTTATTTTTGAAATAGATCTTGATTCAGATTTTCCAAGAGTTCCTTCGAATTTTTTAATATCTACATTTGATTTATACCACTCCGAGAAAAGACAACATCACGGTTTGCTTGAAGTCCCCGTTTAACAGTGCAAAGAACAGAAGTCAGTATCTCCGATAACTCTGTTGTTGAACATTTTTAAGAACCTGCGATTAACCTAGCTTTGTAAGGTGTTTTGTGGAGCTTTGGTATCCAGTATAAGCTAGGCAACTTATAATGGTCATCCTTTGTTGTAATATAAAACTTATCCATGAATGACTTATGATTTGCCAAAATTTCAGATTTGTTGAACATTGATTGTCTGTAAGTGGAGTTGGTGGAAGTCTTAGTTACACCAAGTTCGTCTATAAGACATTCAAAAAAATACTTCTTACAGACAAATACAATGTTATTAGCAGCTTTATCAGCAGGGACGACAACATATTTTTCATGGATATCATTCAAACACTTAACAGCATCAGGATCTTTAAATACAGAATAGAGTCTTCTGCAAACATGTGATTTTAGTCGACCAATACGGCCACGAACTATTTTCCTCACAGATTTGACCCATTCTGACAGTGTGTCTAGCTCTACATCCTCCCTTTTAGCCCATTCCCTGGCATATTCTTCAACATAGTCCATAATGATCTTAAATAATCGCAATCATACCAATCCATAATCCAATAACACTAGGTCAAAATTTGTAAGACAATAGTTGTAAACATAGACACAAAACAGCACAGAACAGACAGTAAATAGACGGTACACAAACAAAGTCAAATGTATGAAAGAAAGATATATGGACCTTTGGCCAAAAGACAAAGAAGTGAAAATTATGGTTCCAGTTGATCCTGCGACGTTCTCTGAACTTGGGTCCACAAGATAATATCTTACAAAGGTGGTGATGTTCAACCAAGTTCAGATCACCAGTGATGACATGGCCAACTGGATTATATTTGAAGGGAGATGTAGAGCAGTCAAAGGATGCTGGTGTTTGAAGAAATTCATCAATTTTTAAGTGCCGCAATGCCTTTTTGTAATTGAATATTTTATTGGAGATTGTCTTGGTGTACCGATATGACAGAGTAGGGACAGACTGGTTCTTAAAGTATACAGGTATAGTTGATATAACCTTTTTGTTGTGAAGTATATTGCTGATATTATTGGCATCAATCCCTTTGTTAGTAAACGGAAGATGTATGAAATGACGATGATCATCAGTGATAGGTTCAGCACGAACAGGCTTGTATAGTCTGTATAGTGCAATATCAGCAATAATACTGACCAGTCTGTACGGTTGTTTGTTCGGATCTGTCAAAGACAATCCCAATGCATAGGCATGCAACCTTCTCAAGTCCTTGATCTAAAGAGCAAATGATGAAGTACGAATGTGATGGAGACCTAAAGGCTTCCGTAATAAAAGAAGCATTTCATGAAATTTGTCACGGCAATTGGAGGTAGATGTATTCAATTTAGGCCGATGGTAACGCCTATGACCATGACTACGTCTTCTATGGACAGAAGACTGAAAGAGGCCCATCACATTCACTTCTGAACAGCCAGGACTTGAGAGATTGCCTATATCTTTGATGTCGTCATTACATCCATAAGGCATTGCGGTACCTAACTGTCTAATCCAGTGGTATTCTCTCTGTCTACGGAATGGTTAACTAAGTGTGGGGCTGTTGGCTGGATGGTATATTTTTTCAAGAATACGGACACGCATAGACAAAGTGGAGTGATCGTCTTCGTTAAAATAAGGAATTGTGTGTTAACACAAATCCAGTTTGTAAGTCCATCGAGCTAGGCTGCCTGCAGAACAACATGTCCTGAAGTCACTTTGCATTGCTGACGTAGACATCTTATACTGGTTATCTATCTACTCATCTGCTGACACTTAGCATCTGCTATCTAGCTACCATATTTCTTGCGCACGGCACTAAACCTAATCCTTGCTGCAAGCTTCTCGTCCAAGTTCATTCATTCTAGGCCATCAGGCTGTCTGCCAAGCTATTACAATACTCCCTGCCGCTCGTCCTTTCCGTTATCCAGCCTTCCATTCACTGCCGTATTCTATCTTACCGCGTACCAACGTCGACAATGCCTCCTCGAAAACGCTCAAGAAGTCTACACCACGCGTAACACTGTACGTCCGCCTTAGTGACCCGTTCAAGATCGACGCAAAGCAAAGGGGCGTCTACCACACTTGACCGTCTCGCCGCCACAAAACCCATCTTCACCGGCCACCGTAGCGTAGTAACGTCTGCTCTCGGTCTAACACACCCTCTTTCAGTCGCCGTTACAGCACCATGAGACGGAACTGCAATAGCAACCAACGAAGCATTCCCTCAAACTGGAGCGGTGACGTTGGAAAAACATTCTCCACCCCGCAGACTTCGATGGCCGACATGGCCGTCATAGTCTGACCATTGGTCCGACACAGCAAATCTACTACAGCAGCGCCCTCTCACTTACCTCCTTGGACAAGCCTCTACTACCGGCAACAACAGCCAAGCAGAGCCAAGATTGCGGCGCCCGTGCAACGTACAACCGTCCAAACGACGCTTCCAGGGGAAAACACGGTTCCGCCTGCCTCAAACTTTACTGGTAACAACCTCCTTCATGACCGCGGCGTACCCTCCGAAAGCTGCCAAACATCGAACGGATATTTCCTGCCATTCGCTGGGATATTCTTGCAGGCAAGGACATCACTGTGAGATCTCGCCGGCTTACTTATACCATCATGGATGTAAAAATGCTTATACTCGGCTACGATTATAATGATGGCGAACGGCATATTATCATCCGCAACGAAACTCTGTCGCAAACCCCTCCAGGACAGCAGGGTAAATAGACCTCTCACTATTCCCATTTATTCAAGTTTTCTCCGTTTATAAAACGTCATATGTGAGTCATTCCCTAATCGTCGAGCAGAACTGCATGCATACGTTACGGACATTGTCGGCATGTCGAAACGCATTCAGCGGCTCCCCTCTCTACGAACACTATCGCATTTTCAGCCAAGGCAGCTGCACTCTTGATAAATCATGGCATCAAAGTGAACTTTTCGGTTCGCGAAACGCTCATATACACATCATCACTCTCCGATCTCAAGGCCAACGTATGCAACCCACACTACCGAAGTCTGGTCTTACCTGTCAAACTACTACTGAACTGTTCTTTAGTGATGAGCATACTGCAAGTTTTGCAGTTTTTAATACCACACTTTGTAATGGAACTTGTATAATCTCAGGCTCGAGATGACTTTAAACAGTCAGTCAGTAGCAATTTGCATGGTTTAATTGTCTGGTAGCTTTCTCCATTTCTGTGATAAAAATTGCCCTCTGATTGCACGTATGAGGTCTTGGTAAAAGTATGGCATTTGTAGTATCTACAGAATGTGGCTTTTATGGTTGTTTAAATAAAACTTTAGATGAAACATCCAAACGAATTTTTGTAGTTACTATTTAACAATTAATCTGATGATGCACATTATTGCCTATATGCAGAACTGAAAAATTATAAGAAAAGTAACCTCCAAGGATACAAATAAAAGAGAATTGTGGGTAAGTTATTGTACTGTGGATCCTCCCATACCGAATCTTACTGCAACAAGAAAGTCCATGGGTTACATACTTATATGTATAACAATACTTATACACCTACGTCTGTAACCTATGGAATTTCGTCTTACAGTAAGGTTCAGTATATGAGGATGCGGAGTCCAATAACTTTGACGCGGAGTACAATAACTTTAGGTGTTATTGGACACTATTTGACCTTTGACCTCAAAACACCTTTACGTCAACACGAGGTCGGAGGAAAAAGAAGAGAACATTGTACATTTTTTTACAAAATTATATACTTCTCAACATTCAGTACTTCACAAATTAAATCATGGTCAGTCCACAACCGGTGAATTTGAGTGAAATTATGCTGCTAGCGTAAAATTTCTACCACGTGCACTGCGCAGCGCAGGTAGAAATTTCGTTCTGTGCACTTAGCGGACGCGCTGAAAGCGTTCCCAGTCTGCTCGCGATCGCTCAGTGCAGTGCGCGAAAAGCATCAAAAAATGCATAAATTTCGACTTTTTTCAGGTGAAATTGGAATAAAAAGGTGTACAATAATAAGGTTATTCACAAAATACCGGGATTTATGTCCTTGTACATCGTACGCTAACGTATTGTCCTCGACGCTACGCGTCTCGGACAATACCTCCGCTGCACGATGTACTCGGACATAAATCCAGGTATTTTATGAATGACCTTATATTATTCACGGGAGGATATTTCTTATCTTGATATTAGCGCTACATAAAGAACAATTACAAGTTTTTTTCGTTTTCTGAAAAGGAATAGTAAGATTGAAAGCATTTTACTCACATTCAGGAAACCAATCGTTGAGGCTTGCTGTATCAATCATCGATGAATGGCGGCAATTAAGTGTGCTCGCTTTGGTATCTTGTTTCCCCAACAATTCATGAACATTGACACAATTGTCTTTATCATATTTTACATTTGGACTAGGTGTTGCATTGCCCTTACATGTACATTTCAGGGACACATAGTATTTTAACCCAGGTGTGTATATTGGAATTAGCTTATCCAACTCTCCCTGGACCAATTTCCTTGCGCAAGAACTCCATCTGACCCTGTCATGTTCTTGCAAATGTTTGTTCAAAGGGGTAATTTGTAAAAGCTGTAGCTCAATATCACTTCCAACTTTAGATACTTTGCAGTAGAAGTTTTTGCTTTCTGGGATGAAAATCCTAGCTCTTCGTTTTGAAAGCGCAACATTATTACCAGGCCATAGCCTCCAGCATCTGACAATTAATCTATGGAAAAGGCCATCTGGTATGAAGTCACCAGGAAAGTGGAAATACAGAGGATCTGACAATTCACTATTTTCTGGATCCTGACATTTCCTGTCGTCATCATTTTGCAGCAGACAAGGAAGGAAGTATACGGAACACTTAAAACTTCCTGGCTGTTGTGGAACTTTACAAGTTACATCAAACTTCTCCATGACACTCATTAGAATGGTTTTATCCTGCAAGCGATTCTTTGAAGTCAACAAAGAATCCAACAATTCTTCATCTAACAGCCCCTGGTCATGCAATTTATCTACTAGTTTAACCAACTTCGGTGATGTGCTTAGACTTTCTTTGTATGCCATACTCTGGGTGATAATGACTTTGAAAAGGTTTGCCAGCCACTGCACATCGAGTATTACCATTTTCCCCAATTCTTGATCTTCTTCGAAATGAATAACCTCCCCTACATCATGAAAAAACTTTAAGGCAGCTTTTATGTCATTGATACCGATGTTTAGATTCTCTCCTATCTTATAAACCTCATCGATTAAGAGTATTTCCTTTTGTAATTTCCTGAGGAAAAGTTCAAGTTGTAACCACTTAATAGGCACATTGCCAAGGAAACAAAATTCCTTAGCAAGATCCTGAATCTTCTTTCGAAGATTCTCGACCTCTTGGTCACTGACGAGACCACTCTCTCTTGATTTATTATCAACTGCGAAAAGGCCAACAAGATGGTTCTCAGTTGCAAGCTCTGCATTATCTATAAGATGCTTCCGGATTTCTCTCAGTCTTGCTTTTGCCTCTTCCTCGTTCTTTGAGTGCTGTTGAGAGATATCAATATAAATGATATGTTAAGAAAATTTGAAACAAGAATACTACTTAGCAAGAAGCATTGATATGCATTCGGGCGCATAATAAGTTTTGGTGTTCTGTATAATCTACAAAAACACACAAGGGTATGACCAGGGTAAATGTTAATTTTAAAACTACATGTCTCATTGGAATAGAAAATCCCTGAACAGATTTAAAGTGCAGAAAACTACTATTAAAACCAGCGACTAATTGTAGAATGCTCTTGTGCTCTGAAATGTTTGGCTTTTTTATATTAAATACAGAAAAATCACTTTTCCGTTGGTGAATGCTTTTATGAAGAGCCTTCTTCAAAGACGATAAAATAGATTTAAATATTGCCCGGACAAAAATAAAACAAACACATTAATTGAACAAAATTTCATGTTTTTATTGATTTAATATGCATAATTCTTGTATCACTGAACGTATTGCACGTATTGCCTGTCTATATCGATGCAAATTAGCTACTGTTATACCTCTTACATTGTATTAGACTAAAGTACGTCATTCTAGGACCTCTCTAAAATAGACAGTTAAAAAACTTATGTTATTGCTCTCACTAGTATCTTAAAATTGTTATTATTGTGACGGGCATATTGGATTTAAGCAAATGAGAATTGTTCCTATGGCGACAATATATTTTTATCAACATTGCCTTGACCTGAAACTAGACAATTGAGTCCAAAACCTGCATGAAATATCATATTTACCCCAATATTTTACGTACAAATATTCCATCAACACCAATTTTGTACCCATAAGCCCTTATACATTCATGTGCAAATTAGGCACGGTTTTTTATTTCTATATTGTACAAGACTTTAGTACGTCATTCTAGGACCCCTCCAAAATAAACGGTGAAACACTTATTCTGTTGATCTTAGTAGTAGCTAAACTAGTTATAACTTAGGGAAATACAAAGATAAGTAAAGTGTTGTGGCTCCAATATTGGATTTATGCAAACAAGGATTATTTCTATGACGTCAGAATATTTTCATCAATATTGCCTTGACCTAAAACAAGACACGTAAGTCAATATCCTGCATGAAATATTATGTTTACCCAAATACCTTATTAAGTACCCATAACTCCCTATACATGTATGCAAATTAGGCATAGTTTTTTATTTCTTCATTGTACAATACTTTTATACGTAATTCTAGGACTCCTAAATACACAGTGAAACACCTATTCTATTGACTCAGTAGAAGCTAAACAATAATTATTATTTAGGTAAATACAAAGATAAGTGAGGTGTTGTGACGCCCTAATTGGATTTATGCAAATGAGGAATATTTCTATGAAGACAATATATTTTCATCAACATTGCCCAGACCTAAAAACAAGACAAGTAAGTCCAAAACCTGCATGAAATATCTTGTTTACCCAAAAACTTCAAAGCCTGGGGCAAAATGGACCGGGATTAGGATTAGTGCCAAGTTTGGGTGGGCGTTTTGAGGCATGGCTCTGCATTATGAGTCCGTTGGTAACGTTGGCGTCGTTCGCATTATCTGCGTAAATCTGTTTGCTCTCAAATCACGCTCGGACTATACGCTTAGGTACAGCCTTCGTAATACGTGAAAAAAATAAGGAAAAACTATCGATTTCATCAAACAGGAGCTTGCTGAGCTGAGTTACTGAAGTTTAGGGGTTATGTCAACGTTCGAGAATGATTCGGCTACCGAAAGCCATATGTACATACGGAATTGGCGCCGTACATAAGGCCAAAGTAATTAAATTCTTTGTTTTTCGTCCACTCTAAATGGGAAAAGGTACGCGCCTAAGCGGCTGAAAAACACACAAGAAAATTAACACAATGTAATTTGATTGCAGCAAATAAAAAATTGTAACAAAATTTTTAGTTTAGAAAAGCTAAGCGGTAATGTCCTAAAATTTCCTATTCAAATACACTGTGTGTGTTTTTCATGAAAACCTTAAAAACCTAGGCGGGTGGGGACGCAAAACAAAGAATTTAATTACTTTGGCCTAATCATCAAGAAAGTAATAAACATAAACATTAAAAATGACCCGAAGCTGTCAATCTCGTATGTTGAAATCACGAATACCGATCTGTACATTGACTGAGAAACACGGTCAGGAAAATGGTAGGAAATAGGTGAACGACGCGACGTCATGATCGATCGCTAAAATCAAAAAATAAAGTAAGTTCACTACATCACCTAATATACAATGCAGGATTCGGGGCACAATTTTGTTTTTGCCGAGGTCTCCGCTACGTATCGATCAGTATCGGGGTAGCGGAAACCAATTAATCGTGAAATAAATAGATAACAAGCCGTAATGTATTAGTGCGCTGGTACAAGTTTTAACGATTGTATTATGTAATAGAAAGCCGGACTTTTTTCTCAATCTTACACTTGACATTATGGAAAGCCGGAACTTTTTTATAAATGAGTAACTACTTTCAAATTGTCTATAAAACCAGTAAAATTAAATGTGCAGCATTTGTAATCAAATAAATTGGTGTCGGTTACGATACATGAAATAAAGGGATGCTTATGGTTAAACCGGATATTTCAAATTAGTACAAGTATGAAATCTTTAATCGGTTTTTTGAATTTTTCATAAACGACCGCAACTTTGCCCAAAATTTTTAAAAGAATATAATTACATTTACAGATTTTTTGAGCATTATGAGGTAGCGGAAATTTTTTCCAATCCAGAATATGCTCGAAATCGGTAGCCCATAGAAAGCCAGGTAGCGGAAGGTAGCGACGGGTAGCGGACAAGTTTTTGTCTTTATTTTCACTAAAAGATTGTTTCGAGGAGTCAAAATCAGTAGCCCATAGGAGACAAGGTAGCGGAGGGTAGCGGAATTTTTTCCCTCAATCCAGAATATGTTCAAAATCGGTAGCCCATAGAACACCAGGTAGCGGAGGGTAGCGACGGGTATCGGACAAGTTTTAGACATTATTTTCACTAATTAAAAGATTGTTTGGAGTAGCCAAAGTCGGTAGCCCATGGGAGACAAGGTAGCGGAGGGTAGCGGACCTTTTTTTCTCATCCAGAATATGTTCAAAATCGGTAGCCCATAGAACACAAGGTAGCGGAGGGTAGCGGACCTTTTTTCTCATCCAGAAAATGCTCAAAATCGGTAGCTCATAGAACACCAGGTAGCGGAGGGTAGCGACGGGTAGCGGACAAGTTTTAGACTTTATTTTCACTAAAAAATTGCTTGGAGGAGTCAAAGTCGGCAGCCCATAGGAGACAAGGCAGCGGAGGGTAGCGGACGTTTTTTCCCTTCCAGAATATGCTCAAAATCGGTAGCCCATAGAACACCAGGTATCGGAGGGTAGCGACGGATAGAGGACAAGTTTAAGACTTTATTTTCACTAAAAGATTGTTTGGATAGTCAAAATCGGTAGCCCATAGGAGACCAGGTAGCGAGTGGTAGCGGATGGGTAGCAGACGTTTTTTCCTGCCAGAATGTGCTCAAAATTGGTAGCGCATAGGAGATAAGGTAGCGGAGGGTAGGGGATATTTTTTCCATCCACAATATGTTCATAATCGGAAGCCAATAGAACACAAGTTAGCGGAGGGTAGCGACGGGTAGCGGACAAGTGTTAGACATTATTTTCACTAAAAGATTGTTTGGAGAAGTCAAAATCGGTAGCCAATAGGAGACAAGGTAGCGGAGGGTAGCGGACATTTTTTCCCGTCCAGAATATGCTCAAAATCGGTAGCGCATAGAACACAAGGTAGCCGAGGGTAGCGGACGGGTAGCGGACAAGTTTCAAACATTACTTCCACTGATATAAAATATTGTTTTGAGGAGACAGAATCGATAGCCCATAAGACACAAGGTAGCGGAGGGTAGCCGACGTGTAGCTGACATTTTGTCCGTGGAAATTTTGTGTAAAACAGTAGCCCTAAGGATCCAAGGTAGTCTAGGATAGAGTAAGGGTAGAGCACATTTGGCCAACATATTTTCCATCATGAATGTGACCATAAGCGGTATCCATTACAACACATGGTGCGGGCGGGGAGCCGACATTAGTTCCTACATAGCTTAAGACTTATCACAAATGGCAACCCATAATAGACACAGTACTTTACATTCCGTTCATTGCGACGGCATGCCGACTCCTATAGAATTTATTACGCATATATTACATTTCAGAGCTGTTTTAAATATAAATGTGACACCAGTTTTGAATTGTCCTTCCTGCGGCAACGTAAACTTACAGAATTTTTCTTTACAGTGTCCACTTTGTGGCAAAACATTGAAAAGATAAGCTAAATGTGAATGGATGGTTTGTATTGTCATTTATTAATTTTTGTAAAAACAATATAGCAGATCGTCTATTTACCTAAGCAATAATGTACCCCTCCCAGCTTATAATGGACGAAAGCAAAAATTGCACAACAAGGCGGAGCCGAGTACATTATTGAGCGCAAAGTTTGTTTGATTAGTCAATTGTGGGAGGACGAGGATATATTAATGCTATCATTTTATAGTTTTTGAGATGTCACTGATTTTGAAGATGTAAAAAACATCTTTGGTAGCAATGATGGATATTTGGATACATTATAATGGATACATTAGCGATCCACGCAAGAGATCTACGCCTATTCCCGGTCATCCCATAGAGCATTTCCTTGGTCGTGTCAAACTCTGTAGGTATATGTACAGTAAACAACCAAATTATGAGATTTTATGTTGTACAACGTATTGGCGTACAAGACTGGCATATATCAATGAAACTCAAAATGAATGTTGTATTTCATAATTTAGCCACGAAAATATTTGTCAGGGTGAAACCTTTAATTGAGTTTATTAGAATTATGAACGTTCACTGTGCGCAATGCACCACTGAACCTTTTAAAGAACTTTCAGGCCGATATGGGACTAGTACACCTAAGGGAGCCGTCATTATTTACGGCCTGGAGATCGTAAGCCTGTGAGGGAGTAACTCAAGCAATTGAAAACTTCAAGGGGGTTTCTCAAAATGTGGAGAGGAAGAAGGGGGTTACTCAATTTTTGAAGCAAAATAAATTGAAACACCTCAAATTGCACCATGGTTGCACCCATCAATTTCTCAAAATTTTCGATGCGAGAGGGGACACCCCTCCCGTGCTCTCCCCTTAGGGTGTTCTAACAGTTTTACTAGTTAAAAACAAATTTAAAAACACCTTTGAGGCTTTCAGATTGCACCAGGCTGCACCATTGCACAAATCAATTTCTCAAAAATTGTTCACGCAAGATAGTGAATATCCCCTCTGACACTTCCCCCTCAGTCTCGCGCATGTTATTCCCTTTTACTTTCAAAGTCTGCTCAGTCATATATCCTAGTGAAAACTCAGTCATGATACCCATCCAATTTAAACAGTACTATGTGGTTAGATACTGGTTATAGCTTGAGCTTTAATATCTATATTTCGTTGTCACTTTGAATTTCATTTCGTTTGTTTCACTTTTTCAACCGTCATTAGATAACTGATAATAATAAAGCAGGGTACATCAGGATTTGAAAGGTCTTTACTATCGCTGTATTTTTGTAAATTTTACAAATACGTGTATTGGTATTTAGCTCTTCTAAGAGGGGGGGGTCAGTCAAAATTTCTGAGTTAGAGAGGGGGTTACTCAAATTCATCATGGTTGGCAAGGGGTACTCGAAATTTCGGAGTTTCTGATGAAATTTCTGCAACACATCCCACCCCCACCCCCGCCAGACCGTAAATAATGACGGCTACCTAACAGTCGCATGGTCGAGTTACACGAGGCACCTCGGTAGGCAACGCGACGAGCAACGCGGTAGGCAATTCGGGTTGCCCGTGGAGTTGCCTCGTTTGTATGATATCGTCGCGTCGTCCGATGAGGTCAGGCGACGCCGCGTGGAAAACCGACACGTTGATTTTCCAGGCGACAAGTCAATCATCATCATCATCATCATTATCGTCATCATCGTCATCATTATTTTATTGCCATATTTAATATTCAAGAAATATAATACAATTCAAATTCCGCAGAATACATTGACAATAAGAAGCTACGAATATAATCTTATGGTAGTCGAGCCTAGCCTGTTAGCTCATTGTATTGATAAATGTATTGATGTATATATTGATACATGTAATTTTGTAAAGAGAATTCGAACGAAGATGGTAACTGTGACAGTAAAAAATCCCACAAAGTTAGATGATTACAGCTAGAATTCGTTTTATCTTCGTACTTAAGCACATTAACATAGAGCAAGACATTCTCATAAAAGATGGCTTTTGTGAACTTACACCTAGAAGTTTGATTTTTTAACAAAATTCAACAATGTGTTCTATAGTTTTGCAGCTGTGTAAGATATTGAAGATTGACCTGCAGATGTATACATTCATGTCCACCTTTGGTGTGGGGAGGGGGGGTATCGTAGCTATGGTCTATGGTGTTCACGGTAACTTTTTCCTCCTTGCGTGCGGCATACGCATTTAATAGTCTGCTAAAAGTGCGTAATGGCTGTATGCATGCGTAATTTCACTTCCGCACTCGATGGATGGAAAAAAAAACTGACTACAAAATACGATGAGCCGTTCAATAAATCTACACTACCAATTCGGATTGTACGATGTACATGTAACATTATTTTAATGTAAACAAGTTCAACGAACAACTTAAACAACTGGGCTGTGTTTCAAACATGCTGAAACGTTACAGCGAAGGGTATACATGCGGCCGTCAAAACACATCGGGCAACCCAAAGGTTAGAGGTTGCAGCTAATCGAGGCGCTAGCAGTGTTCGAAATTTATACATTTATATTTATACATCAAAACGTAACTATGGATATTCAGTCTTGCACTGCTCTTGGTAGCCTGCGTGTGGTTGTGGATGGAATGTTTTTGGTAACCGGTGCATTATCATCACGGCTCACGGCTTCACTTTGGCGCTCATCCCCTGTTGTTGTATCGGCGACAACAGGACAATACGTCGTGGATTCCGACATGGGTTCAATTTCACTGCGCTTCTCCGTGTTCTCCATTTTGGGTTGCCCAGAAGTGTCTTTCGATTGATCCTCTGGATCATTTTTTCACGGACTCTTGATCAAATTTGGGGACAGCGAGACTCGATCATGAACGGTTGGCATTTAATTTGTTGCAACATTTCTGTCAGTCACTCACTTTGCGTCATAAGTTTCAGAAACTATCGCTCGCCTGCAAATTATCAACGTATACGTAGGTCATAGACACAGTTGATATGATAACGTGCCTTTTAACTACGATGCCGATGTTTGAGACAACGCCCAGAGAATCCGAAGCTTTCCACACAAATGAGTGATTGACAGAAACGTTGCAACAAATTTAATGACAAGTGGGCACTAATATCCTCTGGTTCTCACAAGAGCTCAGTCACGGGGAGTGCTTTCGGAAACATTTTACTGTTTTCCTTTGCTAATAGAAAACGCATAACAATGAAAGAAATGCGTAGAGAGAGAGAGAGAGTCAATGCCAATGCGTGAATACGCATTTTTTGTGCATGTAAACGCGAACACTCTTGATAATATGAAAATAATATGATAAGTAGTAAGGAACATTTTGATGGCGCAAATCAAACATACAAGTACAGATTTAGCAACTTGCAGAGCTTATGAACATCCTGAATATGTAGATTTTAGAACAAAGGTAAAGATGGCTCTCTAAATTCAGAGAATAGTATACTGCGCATACACATTTTCTGAGCGATATAAATTGGATTTAGATACGATGAAAATGTATTCCCCCATACTTCTAAGCCATATGTTACATGGGTTGAATAATGATATATAGTGCAAAATAAGAATACTTCGTGGTACAGCTTGTCTTAATTTAAATAATATTCCGGCCTTCTTTCTTATCATCGCGTTTACCTTTGTAATGTGTTGTTTCCATGTAAGGTGCTTATTAATAATTACCCCCGACAAATGATGCTTGGTGAATCTGAACTAGAGGTTGATTTTTCACACACAGTGTAGGACCAAGTATTGATCCCTGTCTCAACATGCGACAGGTAATTGAACTGAATTAATACAATCTACAGACACAAGTTGATATCTCTGATTGAAAAGGATTTCCTCTCACACCATAATATAGGAGCTTTGCTAAGAGGATTTCGTTGTCAATGGTATCAAAAGCCTTCGAAAAATCTGGGAAGATTTTTATTGTACTATTTTCCTGGTCAATTTGTGATGTCAGGTGCCTCAGTAAATTTATAAGAGACAACTCTGCACTTTGGTTCTGACGAAAACCATACTGATGCTTATAAAAAAGTCATGATTGTTAAAATAATTTACTAGCCGATTATTGACAGATTTGTCCAGAATTTTGCTAATAAGAGGTAACGCTGAAATAGGGCAATGTTTTGCAGGAATCTCTTTTGGACCTTTTCAAAGATGGGTACTACTCTAGCAACTTTAAGAGCATCTGAAAATTTACATTTGCAAAAGAAAGATTGAAAATATGACAAAGTGGAGCTGCAATATGTTCGGCAGCATTGACTAAAAGCTTCGCAGAAATGTTGTCATACCGAGCATGGTGTGGGATCGCCTATTGGTATAACCAATATAGTCAATGGGCCATCACAGTCTATTGTCTCCCAAATACCATCTTCCCCTACGCACTTTCCGTCACTATGTTTTCCAGTTAGCTAGGATATTCGGTTATCATAATGTGCTTGTTTGTCATTAATCTGGCGGTGGGTATGAGTGTTGGTCCTGTTGCCATGACACTGCAATAGCTAAAATCTGACATTGCCGAAAATGCCATGACACTAAAGGTATATGTATTTGTTGGTATTTGAAGCTGGCAAGTTAATTGCTATCGCAATATAGGTCATCGAAGGTCATGGTCATACCTACTTAGGGTCGTTGCCAAGGCAGTGCCCTGTCGAAAATACTTTTTCAGGGAAAAGGAGGAAAAGCTTTATGGCTTATATCATATACCTTTGGAATAAAAATGCACAAAACACAATCTAAGTATCTACAAAATTAGGCCATCTATGCAATGCTTGAGCAATACAGCGCTGTAATTTTTCAAAGTCAAAGTGCAATTTAAACTGCAGAAATTGATATTTAAAGTCACTTTCCACAGGTAGAGCAGAACTCTTTACATAGCATGGTTAAACCTGTATTACGCTATATTGAACTTTGCCGGAACACCACTCCCCCGATATACGAACACACACTATTGTCAGAAAGCTGAGTATCTGACCTTATTTCTCAGTGCAGTTGCAAGCTGAAACTCCTGAATGGGGTTTTGATCTCCGATAACTTTATGACATGGTCATTTCTTTTCAAAGATGAATCTAGGCTATTTCCATGTAAGTCCTTAGTTTTATTTTCGGAGATATTATCACTACTAAAGTGTGATTTATCATTCTTCTGTGGCAGCAGAGAGGTTACCAAACAAAACTACATGGCCGTAGCCTGCAAGGGGTTGGGACGAAGGGGAACAGCTGCCCCGCCCCTCTTGAATTTTGGGAAACAGGCAAATTTTCGAATACACAGAGATGCTTATAAAACACTTATATTTTCCGGGGCGATTTCCAGCACGCGTGCTTTGGATTGATGAATTTATACTAACCTCCTGTGTCGCTGTACCTACACTGACTCGTCGCTGTAATTTCTATTGTTTCTATGGTGTATTGTACGCTTGGTTAACTGAATCAAGTGTTTCACCTAAATAAAGTATGTCATCATTCACACGTTAGTCACTTCGGGTCACGTGTTCATAACAACTTTGGCAAACCCAAAATGTCCCAGTTACTTTGTAATTATTTAAAAAATCACTCTGTGCATGTTAATATGTCATTATTTGGTGATTTACTGACTGTTAGGTATAGGCCAGGACGGGATTTAATCGATATAAGTGTCGGAAATTTCTGTCAAAACTATAAAGATATATAATGTAACCCCTCCCGGACCATAATTTAATTGGCTTCATATCAGACATTATTTTGTGCAGTTTCTTTTCCTTCACTATGGCCCGGGACGGGGAGGGGGCAGTATTGAATTAATAATAATTGTCAGAAAATCATAATTAACACTTTATTTGTATACGCGGCATTAAAATAGACACGGTAGGGGTCATTAATTTAGGGCAAGGCCACTATTTTTTATGCAAAAGATTGGGGAAGGTCTCACTATTTTCCACGCAACCAGAGTTGAGCCTCGTGTAACACGGTGCAAAAGTTATACATCAAATATATGTCCCCATTCTTATTCTATTCGAATAAACCTCGAGTATAATCAAAACCCTTCGTAATATGCCAAGGTGGATCTGTAAGCCGCGAATGAGATCTGTCGAGTGGTCATCAAGCCAAATATACTGACGTCTTCGAAGTCACCATGACCGAGAGGACAGACTGACAAAAATGAGATTGCGACTGTTACTGACGAAATCACTGCTACAGTGATATAACGGATCACGTTATTATACAGACATAAAAATCACCAAAGATGACGCCCCGACGAAACAAATTGTGGCCCACGATTAAGGACGAGAAACACTAAGCGTTGAATAACTTTAAGGCGCAGTTCTAAACTTAAAGATCATGCCACGATAAAAAGCGAGCTGTAACACATGACAAGAAGAGACAAGTACATGAGCAATGGGGTATTTCAGTGTTTCAGGGTCGCTGAGAGGAAACGGCCCCTTTTACACTAAGAATCTCTGATAAATGATTACCTAGAAACGCATATGAACCATTCGAAAGCTTAGATATTAACCAAGCCAACTGCGCTTATGTTGTATCAAGTGCTTACTCAAGTATCATGTTACGGAAAATTTAAATAACCTTTGAAAATCCATCGTGACAATGCAACAATATTGCCGGTAAAAAATTGTACACCAAATATCAAAGCTATCAGACAAGTACATTTTGGGAAACACGTTTTGACTAAAAATGACAAAAAGTGCCCCAAAACTGCGAAATTGTAGATTACGTTATAATTTAAATATATCTCATTTTGTCCATCCCTTTGAACCTGTATACCAAATATGAAAGCTGTCAGACAAGTGATTTTGGTGAAACATTTTTTTTAACCAAAGTTGACAAAATTTACCTAAAAGGGACATTAGGTGTAACTTTTGACTAATTTTTCACTACTCTGTTTCAGTGTATCAACTACAGAATTTTACTATAATCCGATCATCATGACCAATGCTCGGTGCCCTGGTTGCCAACACGGCTTGTATATGTGAAATGACCATTGTTATTGTTGATAAATGTATTCTAGTCCGGATCTGAATTCAAAATTTAAACAATAACAATGCAGATATCAATTATACTCTTATAGGGTATATTTATGAGCTAAATATTAGGAATTTCCCCATGGTTTAGGGATTCAAACCAGAAACTGCAGATGATACACAGAACAAACAAAATTACCAAAGTTACAGCTAATGAGTCTTTAAATTCTAATGTGGTGTTCCGTATACTTTCATATATGTATATATACAAGAACGTATATCGAGTATATTTTACCCAGTAAAAGTACGATGAGGTAGGTAGACTACTACTACAAACCACAGGCGACGCGTATTTCCTCACAACTTTTACAAATCTGGAGTCTATAATTCAATTACCACCAAATATTCACATATGCAGGCTTTTGATGACAAACTTAATATTGTGTGTTTCAGCATGCTGTAGGGAGACAGCAAGAACTGTATTTAATATACTGCATAGAAATATTGAAAAAATTATCAACAGGTGCTAACAGCTGCAGCAGTGCTCCGATATTGTGACCCTCAGGGAGTATGAACACGAAAACAGGCAGCAGAGTCTTGAAAACCGTATAATTGGTTTTTAT
>LD345912.1:17421-38117 GCA_001465055.1 Ptychodera flava
ACACAGCTTTTGTCTTCAGCTTTGTAGAGGGCAGACTTTATCAGGAGATACGCCTCTATTAGTATCTGCTGATACGCTGTGGGATTTGACAACCTGTACTTTGATGCCAAGTCCAGCATTTCTCGGTACAACTCAATGGATGTTGGCTTCTGCAGGACGTATATACTCCAGCTGGACAATAGGAAACACATGGGAGGGTACATTTGCTTTTCATAATGCATTATTCCTGATTCTACTTTTCGCTGATTCACTTTGACATCAAGCGATGTTACGAGCATATCAAAAAAGTCACAAAACAAAGAGAAAAGTGGAATTTCCACAGAATGCTATTGCTACATTTGGAAATAGAAAAAATGCAATTTAATGCTGTTTTGGCTTCTTCTTGGTCTGAGACAAGAAGACACACAAATTTGTTTAGTCTATTTTCATATGCTTCAGTCGTAAGTTATTAAGTTGCAAACACAACTCTCAGATACTGTGAAAGGCTCTTCTTTTCACAGAACAGACACTGAGTGACTGACATGCCTTTCCACCACTGCATATTAATGAAGTAAATCATGTGACCATTTGGCAGCCAATCAGAATCTTCCCTGCAAAAATTGCAGGACTGTGACCAACTGCGCAATTGCATGCCTTCATGAAATGAATACACAGTATTTCATGATACACAATCATAGTATTTGTCACTTTTCATTTTTTTTGTGACTTTTATGTAGTAATGTATCGCAATCTTTATGCATCTTCACTCAACTGTGAAGATGAACTCATACTCGAACTCTTACTGTGAACAGAACTTAAATTAAGGTAGTATGAACCTCAAAAGAGAGACTAAAACTTTTCTCAAGGAATCTTTCAACAATTCTCTTTCAAAATCAAGAATAAAAATCAGGGTCATCATGGAAAATTTGGTACTAGAGCAACAAATCATCCAATTCAAAATGGCCGCCAATCCTGTGTTAGCTCTATAGAGAAGAATAAAATTTTCCACTTTCAAGAAACTAAACTGAGTCTCCACAAGTGGTAGACCAGAAAAAAATTGCAAAAGTTTGAAAGTCTGGATATCTGTCCCGAGGTGCATTCTACCGTAATCACATTATTTGACTTGGGTGCTCCAAGGCAGAGCAAAGCTCACCTCTTTGCAGTGGGAGACTCAATTGCCTTAGACAACATGACAACATAGCTCTCTGCCGCACTGACTGCTCGGATATCATAGAAAGCCTGGAATCCAATCAGGGAAATGTCCGATGTCGATGATGGAATTGCCTAAAAGACAAAAACCAATGATTCAGAGTGATTATACAAAGCCTCACAGGATAACCAAATTTTGACATCAAAATTTGTAGCCTGATGGCAAAATTTCAAAATCAGCCGGCTAGCAAAGAATAGTAAATTTTGATATTTTGTGTGTATTTCTATGACTTGATAAGATAATTCTTCATCAGGTATTTCAGTCTCAGACAGCGGAATTTACTAGTGAATTTTAAATTTGACAAAATGATAGTGCTTATTTATGAATCTTTGAAGAAAGCAGATTTTTTCAACTGGGTTCCTAGATTTTGTTGAAGTTGACAAATTTTCATGGTCTCTTTCAGTGAAATTTGTTTTCTGATGTTGTATGTAATGATGGTAATTTACTCTCAGCTGTTGTTGGGAAATTCAATCGCCCTGTATACATTATGTGTACGTGATTCCAAAATAATGCACTGCTTATGAAGTATCACATATCTCAGTATGTCAACTTCTCGTGACTGGCAATAATAGACTCTCCAGAAGGTTATTCAGCGGCAATGAGATCTTTGACTCGGAGCTATGCCTTCTGGTCCTGACTCTTTGTACTTCCCTTGTGTTGGAACTGTATCACAGAGTCAGGTAGGTCAGACCATTGCAAAAGGTGGATACACATTACCACATGTGGTGAGTGGTAGAATATAAATGCAAATTGTTTATGTGTATGTGACTAGCAAAGAACACCACTGGGGTTGATTTTCATGAAGGCAATTACTTTATGATGGTAAGTTGTGGTGTTGAGGATAGTGGAAAATCTTTACTAAAAAAAAATAAAATAGTAAAATTTCTGAGTGTGCTTGCTAACTTTCAACAGAAGAATTCATTCAAGTTTCAGGCGATATATTTGGTTTACTTTTTTTTTCACCAAGTTACATATAACAAACTCAAGACGACAGAGATGTACACACAGAGTAAGTATTATTTTGATGTTATTATGATATCTGTAACAAATAAGAAAAATCAACAATTCGTACCACGATGGGTTTGAATAAATGTCATCCCAAATGAAGTTCAAGAGATGAGTAGACTTTCCACTATCCAGCAGTTGTAAATAGTAACCTCCTAGGTCACAAAAAGTTTTGTTTCTCATCCTTGTTGATCTACGGTAGACTAGCTCTATCAGCCTTCTTTCAAGTCCACTTTAAAAACATTGCATGCTCCATAGGATTCTATGCTAACTTGTTGATGATGTTGCAGACTGCATAGTCATTATTTCACTGACAATGAATCGGAATTATTTTCAACTTGACAACTCAGGGATTTAAAATGATCTAATTACATGATTTTTCATACAAAATACTATTTTAACTAAATTATGCATAAAAACAATGATAAATCACATAACAGTGATTTAAATATTTTAATGCGCTGTTCAATAATGGAAATCGTTCTTTCTCATGGATTTTTGTCTAACATGGAAATAAAGCATATGATTGTTATTTGCAAATAAATCTAAACATTTGGAGTGAAAATTCTGTACGGCATGTAATAAAAACATTACAGCCCAAACAAGGGACTACGTACCCGTATGGCAGAAGACCATTTTCCCTCCTAGGGGGTGGGGGTAACTGGTCACCTACCCTCAGGCACATAGGCCCTTGTTTGGGCTATAATACATAATATATTCTGTGACATGTGCCATGCATGGCAGGATAATGTGGTATCATTATACCTAAGGTCACATGCACACAATATACAGTCACAGTCCCTCTATCCACCGGTCTGGAAAACGCCTATTGTAAAAGGTGTCAATCACCTAGACCGCACAGCCGAACCGCGATACGAGGGCCAGTCACGTGATAATGCGTAGCTTGGGTTTGTCCTGCATGTGTACGCTTTTCTCGAATTTTCGCTGTTTTTGGCTCTATTAAGTGTTCTCTGCGTTTATCTACGACACGAAGACAGAAATTATCATATCCTGAAACCGGTGTTTGTTTTTCGTGATCCTTATCCCATGGTAAATGATGATAGTGTGCGATAATTTCTGGGGTTGACCGCTGCGAGTGTGTTGACGTACGTAGCACAAGCAACAGCTGGAATCACACCGGAAATTTTGTGGTCCCTTTCTCTTGCAATGCTAGTAGTCAGTGTCTCCAAATATGATCTAAATATGTTTTCTGTGTAATATTCTGTGAAATCATGTCTGTTAACTGAACAGAATAGGTAAGACAACTGCAGAAATGCATGTAGATTTTAGTTGTGTGGTCGCACATTTTCCCATGCAGCGCCAATATGGCAAACTCTCGATACGTACGCTCGCTCAGACACGGCTGGAAACACACCTGAAAATTTTTCGTCCCTTTCTCTTGCAATGCTAGTAGTCAGTGCCTCCAAATATGATCTAAATATGTTTTCTGTGTAATATTCTGTGAAATTATGTCTGTTAACTGAGCAGAATAGGAACGACAACTGCTGAGAAATGCACGTAGATTTTATTCGCATATTTTCCGATGTAGCGTCAATATGGCGAACTCTCGATATGTACGCTCGCAACAAGGCACAGTAAATACCTTTTACAAAATGCTATCATGCCAACACAATAACAAGTTTGGTAATGAACTACTCAGCTGTCGATGTTAATAGTCAGCTGATTTTGCCTGTCTTCTTGATTTCGGGCAATAGTCCATGACACTTGCGAACAGTGCGTGCCCATTTTGTTTTTCGATCGTGATCATAATGCAACCATAATGTGTGGCCCCTTTCAAGCTTTATCTAGAGGGGCAACGTTACCCATTTAATGAAAAAATAAATTGTTTAGTGTTTCTAAAGGGAACAAATTGTAATGTTTTGTGATATTCTGAAAATCACAACCCACAAACGTAATGTTTTTGAACGATCACATTGCGGCTGTCATAGGATCGTGGGGTAGCGACATCGATATAACGGCCAGTTGAACATTGTCAGTGTCCTTTGTTTTAGGTGTGAATCGTGTGTTTGTTCATATCACGGAGTGTCACAAAGAAACCAGCCACGTTTCCAGACCGGTGGATAGAGGGACTGTGATACAGTATTGAGTGGTGAAGTTACTGCTGTCATCATGCCACCTGTCAGAATTACTACCAATTGTATTGATGAATCATCTGTATTTATCGTTTTCATGTCAGTACTTGCATCCTGCGAGCTAAAAATACAATTTGAAAAAAGTCATTGCCTCATCGTTTTTTTCTGACAGATCTAGGATGAGAAACGAATCTGTTATTTATTTTTGTTATTTTTTTTAACCCGCTTTAGCTATCAATCCTCCTACTGTTATTGGGAAACAGCTGGATTAAACCAAAATCAGGCAATATGGGGGGATTGGGGGGTGGGTTAAGACTTCTTGATTGGATGCAACACAGTTCACTCACCCATTTTTCAGAGGGCTCCTCCAGCTGCCACAGAGCTGCGGCCATCTTACTGATGGTGTAGGTTTCCAGGCCATTGCTAGTGACCGCATGCAGCAGGCTGTTGGTCACGCCCACATGGCGGGTCTTGGCCGTGTAGTTGTACGTGGAGAGCTGGATGCAGTGACTGCTGATGACATCGTACATGAAACCTTCATGAAAGCCACTCACAAAACAGCAGAGTCCACACAGCTTGTCTGTCTGGCTATCTGAAAATAGTTGAAGAAAAAAAAACATTATCTTGACGAACAAAGAAACGTTGTCTATTACTGTACATCATGTAGGCTTGCATTTCCATGCATCATCAAACACTATGAGACTTGTACTTTAACACTTTGAGTGCTGTAATTTGCCCATCAAAATTTTAGTATAAAATTTACCAATATTCATGAATTTTTCTGCCATTTTTTTCATAAATTTGGAGCAAATGAACATCACATTTCATCAACTACAGTTTTTTAATAAAATTTTCGGCAAAAATCAGAAAAAAAATGACTGGGGTATATTTTATAACGGCAACAAAATTGACTTTGGCACTCAAAGGGTTTATGTCCTCCATTGATAAATTACTTCTTCTTTTATGCCATCCACATTTTTTGTTTTTTGAATTACAAATTTGGTTTCTTTTTATGATAGAAATACATTTCAAAATTAAAATTCAGTTGAAATATCTGATATCACAATCATAGCTTGTAACTTCACTGTATTAATCCCTCCTCCCCCGATGTGCTTACCTATAAAACTCCACCTCCCCTGATGTGTTTGCCCATCAAACTATCCCTAAAAAGTTCCATTATATTTGGAAAGGAATACCTTCAATGTCCAACTGTACTCTGAATTTTGATATCGATATTTAAAATCTCAAAATCATATGTATCGATTAATGTTAGTCGTCTTTGACTTGAATTGGTGATATTTTTTCTGATACTGGGTGCAGACATCAACAAAATTCAGTAGGCAAGAAAAGATTACAATGTGATGTAAAATTGTACTTTTCTGAGCATACGATAAATTTTTGAACAGGTAAGCTTGACATGCTTTGGTATGTCACTTTGAATACAATTTAGGTAGCCTTTTGGCCAGCGAGACAGAAAAACTCCCAAAATTACAAAAATATGACAGAAATAACAATTTATAGTAATTAACCTAGTTATCCTATCAATATTTTTAACTCGCTATATGTTTTCAAAATTTGAAATGCTAGTTCATCGTCTTGACAGAATGTGGAAGAGCTGTTCATGCTACACTGGAAATGAAAGAGATCTGAGTGTGAATTTTTCATGCTACATTCCAATCTGACTCTCCATTTTTTACATGGCATAAATATATGCATTGCAGAAAAACTATTATTTGAGTGATATGTTATATACATAAATCAATGAAAAACACAAGAGAAAAAATTGTTGCTTTTGAGGGTGAAGAAATTTACTTCATTTTATTTTTAATAATCACTATCTTCAATCAAAACAGACAATAAATGAAGTTGGAAATACAAAACAGAAATTCAATGTACAGCTACTTATGTATCAACTTGGTGGTGTTATTGCTATGGACGATGCTCAACAACTGCTGCTCGATACGTACACTTGTTGCTTTTTAACAATTGTTACACTGACGCACATCAAACATCGATCTGTGATATGAATTGTGAAAGAAACACAGAAATAATGCAATAGCAGTGTTTGAATAATGGTTTGATTGCCAGACTGGACTGTTTGCCCTCAAATCATTAGCTTCAAACAGCAACAATTTTTTGTTCCGTGCAGTACATTTTTTTTTTATTTCATTTCTCAAATTTAGGTATTCAGTTCATTCTTTGTTTGTGAAATTTGAACACTTGGTTAACTGGTTTTTTTTTAAATTTCACCATGAATGAAGATACCGGTACTTATTGTGTATTATCGACCATGCCTGTTCCTTTCCTTTGATAACATACTGTATACATTCCATTGATTCATGCTTTCCCAATGTGTAAATATTTTCACCAGATACAAAGCCAAGAATGGTTGATGGATGTGGACAGTTTAATTAACAATAATATCAGCAAGTAGCACTCTGAACAGTGCATATGTTGGGTGAAATAATCACCTCATTTCACTCGGTGATTGTTTCATGCCAAATATGCTAATTTCCTCACTTCACTCAGTGATTGTTTCATGCCAAATATGCTAATTTTAACCCCAGAGGTCTTATATCCACAACCAAATACCCTGGCTTGCTGTTAATAACCTCTAAATACAAATATAAAGTATATTGATAATTATTGTTTAAGTTTGCAAACAAGAGATGGTGACTTATTATCAGTGGAGACTATACCACCTAGATATTTATCTTGAACCATGCACTACACAGTTAGTGTACGTACTCCTGCTAGTAGGGAATATGAATACTCATAGCGCATGACAAACAAAACTCAATGCATGTGATTTCAAGCCCCACCCCCTCCCTTATATGAAAGTGAAGAAGAGTGAAACAAAAAATTGACAATGAAATCATCATCATCATCGTCATCATCATCATCATCATCATCATCATCATCATCATCATCATTCTTAGTTTATTTCTGAGGCTAATCTATATTCTGTCAATTTATAATGTCAAATAGTTTTTAGATTTTCCTGTTTGAGTATATACCTCTTATTTTAGTGATTTACCTGTACCGGTAATTCTGCACGGAGACAGAGAATTACCACTTTTCAAAATAAAACAAATACCATTAAAAAAACCCCACACCAATTGTACACATAACCGAGTAAATAAGTCTAAAGAGCAGTCCATCAGAAAATGACACGCTTGACAACACATAAGTTATATCATTAGAAATTCAGTAACACATTGTGAACTGTTACATTACTGATTTATGCCAGTATTTCCTTTTTGTGTTTACCGAGTACTTAATAATATGCTTCCATTACCTAGGTCAAAGGTCAGACATGCATTACTTGAAAGAAATGACAGTGGTATACAAGTGTCTATAGGTATGTTCTTTTATGTAAGACAGATCAGTTACTTTAATGGCTGATGATGAGTACTTTGTCCTCTTAACAAGATACTTTCCTTTGTAGAGACATTCACGATGGAGATGCATGACTTAGATAGAGATACGACAGAGTTAGATCTGATTTTTTTACCGACCTTTCTGGTAGGTTGGCAGCAACTTCAGTGAGTGTAAATGCTGGCCAGTCGAATCCCCGGGGAATGTGCAATGGCGGTACAGCAGAGTGCTGGTTGCTATGGGTGCGCTGCTTCTGTTGAGCGGGGGAAATTCACAGGTTTACAATGGCTTTTCACATGCAAAAGTGCAAACAAAATTCATGAAGTTACATTACATCTGCAATTTTTTGAGGGTCTATGATTAGATGTCCTTAAAACATTAAAAAATTGTCAATGTACCCACTACCAGTACATTCCTGCTCACAGTGAATACATTTAAAAAACATAATCACCAGCCACACCTGTAACTGATTACCTGCACCTATACTGAAAATATTAAATTTTGATTCATATTTTTATACATGCAGGATCTCTCATGTGCTTTACAAAAAATTTGAAGATTAATTTTTTAGAGGCAAACTACATTCTTTACATGTCTATAGCATCTAACAATTTTGCTTTTTAATTTCACTGCTGTGGAGTTATTGACATATGGAAAGAGCCTGGAGTTAGTGACACAATCTTGGATAGAGAAATAAACTCGCTGACTTGTGACCCCCATTATGTGTCCATTTTCTGAAAGCCTTAACAAAGGGAAACCTGTCCTGTGCATTCTGTGATAACTGTTTACACAACAATTCCATTACCGAGATGGTTTTTTTCACAATTAAAACACACATTTTTTATGGGGTACCATCCTGCATAAAATACTGACAGGATTCCAGATGTATTGAAAAATCTTGAAAGTATAATTAGGTTTTACCGGTAGATATTAGAATTCTATCTCATTTTCTAGTATTTAACATTTTGAATAACAAAGATTTAGTCCCAGAACTGCAGTAAATAAATAATATTTTTTTTATCTTTTGCTAGAAATGGATGATTTACAAGGATATTTATAAAATATTGATTCATTGATTTATCAATTTAAGTGGGTATTGTATAACAGTGTAGCCAAGCTTTAACCTTTAAAAAGTCTTATCAGCCTTGTTCTTGTCTGGAACTGTCAATTAACTGAAGATAATTTCCAAGATATCACCAAGTTCAGGTAATACCTCATCGTGAAAATGAATGTTTTAAACATTCAATCATAACCTCACTTGAAGAAAGCGTACAAGTTTGCACAAAAATTTCACTGATAATCTTTCACTTTTGAACATGGTAGATGCGACAACACAAAATCATGTTGACCCTCATCTATTCCTCGGAAGGACTCAGCAAATTGGTCTACGTTATGCCATTGACTTTGCAGACTGGGTATGTTGACCCTATACTATCAAGTTTGTATGGGCTTGCCGCACCTTTGTTCTTACTATGATTTATTGTCACAAAAAATACCAGATCAAGCACACCTTGCTTTTCTGTGTCTTTGCTGACTAGATCAGACCAGTGATTGCACAATTAAACACACAGAAACCAATGCTGTGGTTTAACCAAATCACTGAGAGTGAAAAGGTAAGTTGGTACAAATTGGCTTGGATCCTGATTCCTCTGTCTTACATTCCAAGTATGTGATAGATCTTCCACAAATTTTCCTTCATGAGGTCCAACTAGACAACAGAAAACAATTATCTGAACTCTGAGTTGGCCGAGGGGTTGAAAAATATGACTGTATCCTCAGCTGAGGTTAAAGGTCACCTTATCTGAGGCACCTAGTTGCATAGTTTGGCAGTTGTGCAAAATACTATAGAGAATCATGACTCACTTATATTTTCCTATCCACTCCACTGTTATTGGGTTACCGGCCACACTTTCCACTGGTCCTAGTACTTCAATGGCCACTTCATCTTTGTTGTCTGTGACAGTTTCCTGCACGACGCTCAAAGGTGATATGATATTCTCATCTGTTGAATGTACAGACGCGTTGAAATTCCACAGAACGTAATGGTCATCTTCCACGTGGAAACGTTGACTCTCCTCGTCTGTGAAAGCTTTGTAGAAAGCTTGTGACTGCCATGGCAATGGTGCTTTTTCTGTTTGTAGTTCTTCATCCATCGGCGTAGAGGCGCCATCTTGATGATCTCTTTCATCTGTGATTGGACTGATAGTCTGCATGTCATCCTCTAACGACGAATACCGACTCACACTGCGTCTGCTGCCGCTGACACCCCCAACAGCACCCTCACTCACCAAACTGGGACGCTTTCGTGACCACACAAGTCTGACCACCCTAATTTGGTCAACTGAAATTCCGGCCAAGTAGTCGCCACACACAGCCACCTCTAGCAAATTGAACCCCATCTCAATAGTCAAAGCGGGTTCAAAGTCATTGTACCTGAGATCAGTGTTGCCTAGTGTCTTCATACAATGGTAGTACAGTTTGACGCATTTTCCCACGGCGACCACTAGATTTCCAGTTTTGTCACAGCTTGATATGTGCGTCACGGTCTCCTTGATCAGGATTTCCATCACTTCCAGGGTGCTCGTATTCATTTCCGTCCATCGCACATTGCAACCAGCAACCCTTGCGCGTACTGGATGCTGATTCGAGCATGTTGCCCAGTTCATGTAAATTCTTACGAATGTGACGGTGTTGTGTCTCGTAGTTTTCACCTCCAGCGTGGCAATATAATTACCTGTACGTTGCAAGACATATGGACAATGGGTGGATTTTTCAAGTTTTGTTACAACAATGATATCAAGTCATTTTACAAATAAGTCAGTATTAATTTAATAGCACAGACTGCCATTGGTTCTGTGTTGTAGAGGGCTATATTTATTTGCAAGTTCATAAAGTAAGCTCCTTATTGTAAATTTTGAGTCAATTTTCTTTGTCCTGTTTGTGGAATACAGTTTCTTTGCTTAACTTCAAAAATCATGCCAAAATGCCTAGTTTTAGACTTGTCTACATTGCCAGTGTAACATGTAATGTTATTATTGACAAGTGAATTCTAGTCAGAAAAAGAACTCATTTGTCACAAATATCATTGTATATTATGCTTGCTGTGTTGTTTTTGCATGACAAATGTTTTTAATTCTATTTTGACTTGCTTTATGCAAAGGAAGAAGAAGGGATACATGTTTTCAAGAACAAAGAAATTAAAACAATTATCAAAAGTTACAGCTATTGTTCTTTCACTTAAAATGTCTGAATTTTTTGGATTTGGTAATTGGTACATCCACAGAAATGATGACGTCATCGTCATATTTAAATGACCTTTTTAGTTGTGAAATAACAGTCAAATAAAGATAATCTTTACATGATTTCATTTTTAGCACCTTTTTAAATTCACCCGACACTCATGTTCATGCATGGAAACTGAATAGCCATTTTTTATCTTATACAAGTCATGTGCTGAAAAAATATCTTCAGTACAAGTTGATGCATTTATTTTACATAACAGCTGTAGATTTTTACAGAAAAAAACTTTCGTATAAGAATATCGGGCTAGGGTAAGTATATTCCTTTTCTTGCATACATTCAAATTCAAAAATATAGTTGGATAAGTGGTTCAAAAAAATTTAACACAAAATCATGCGCCATTATTTGACTGTTTTCTCATAGAGCCTACCCATCTTCATGACTATTATGGTTCTAATGGACATGATTTTACTTGACGACATGATTCAATATGTTTGCTGTAAGGAGGTATTTTGTTGCGATGTATGAGTCATGGCTTTGTTTTGAGACAGAATATCATCAACACTGGCAAATTCTGCAAGAAAATTTGTGGCACCTTTCCCCTGAAAAACTCTGTAAACCTACATGTGAGCAGGTACAGGAATTTATATACTCTGGGCATTCCATTATTTTTCCGATCCAAGAGCATTACACTGCAGTTGGAAGTACATTTCTATACAATAGTTGGGAACTTATCGACTAGAATATGCTACAGCATAGATTAAAAACGTGTTTTTATTGTAACATGTCACTGCGGATGCCAATTTGCAGTTGTACATGATTGTTAGTGTTATTATTATTATTATTATTAAACTTTATTTACTGTCAATAACTTGTTTGGCCAATAGACCGATCTTCCACAAGGTCGACGATTGTAATGAAGTTTTACTTTCTGTGAGATCTTGCCACTTGTAAAAATGCTAAACTAACATATTTTGGAAAGGCAATATATTTACTCCTTTCATCCTGATTTCTAATACATAGAACCAACCATACAAGTTATTTGAAAGCTCCCTGCATTAATCTCACCTTTCCCATTGTGCAGTATCTGATGCGCCAACGCCACCGTGTTGAAACTGTGCGACAACTGACAGCTCTTCTCGCTGTGGCTCAGCGCGTAGATCTCGATGTTACACTGGTCCGTGGAGACCAGCAGCTGGTCGCCCACACAGCACAGAGCTATTGGTTCAGACTTGGTTGTGAACACTTGCTGAGAGACGAAGTGATGACAGGAAAAAACACGAACCATGGTGATTGATGCTTGGTAGTCTCAGGTCAATGAAACACGATGGAGTTTGAAAGCATCTGAAACTATGGCAGAGAGAAAAATGTTGCAACTGTTATTTTGTATATATAAGTTTTTTGTCATCTAACAAACATATTTTTCAGGAAACTTAGCATAAATTTTGGAAAATTCTTAGCATCAGCCCTACATCTTTACATGTAAACAAATAATTTACTTGCGTCACATGCAATTTGTTTGGTTTGTGATGCATCATATTTGTTTAGAGGGCACAATGGTCAGAAGATATTTGCATTTAATGTGTTCAACACCCATTCCCAGTGAACAGGTCTAAATTCACCATTGATAACAATGGGTTTGGGCCAAACCATGGTGGTGACAGGGTTAAATAATATGGGGGGAAGACCAAAAGATGGGGGTTATAAATTTACATATATTTGATCTCAAAAAAGAAAGTTGCCATCTTCACACTTCACGCACTATTGCAATCACTGTGGTTCTGTGTTAAAATATTTTTGCTATTCTGTGGTTAGAAAGACAGTGTGAATTGTTTATTATCAAACCTCGGAGCAACCTATCTAATTTAAATATTTTGATGACATTTATGCTATCTAGGAAATAACATCATTGTCGGTAAAAAGAATATTTGTTTTATAATATTTGTCTCTTATCCCAGGTCTTTACTGAAACGATACAATCCTTTTTTGAGATAACAATATCTATTAAACTATGAACATGAAAATAACAAAAACAGGAATATTTACAAGAAGGAGTAATTCTGACAAACAGAAAGGCAACAACAGAAAGGTTTCTGTTCAGAACTGTGTATTATCACATTGCGTATTGTGAGACCTTTATACTAAGGCCAAAGTAAGTAAATTCTTAGTTTTGCATCCACATGCACACAGTTTTTCTGGGAAAAATACTCAATCTTATCTTGCAATATCTTCCGTTACAGATGACATCCTGCCAAAAAAAACCAAGCTATGACTTTTATGCTGCAACAAAATACTTCCTTACAGCAGCCAATGCATATTACAACAGTTGAAGTACTTATATTATCATAAAGTAAAGTTGTACTCTCTAGAAGCATATACATGTAGTAACAGGAATGAGCAGGCTGTGCAAGGAAACTGTCAAACACTGGCACATTGATTATCTGTTAATTTTTTTATTTTTCACTTATCAACAAATCTTTTGGAATTTTGAATGGACGCAAAACAAAAAATTTGCTCACTCTGACCTAATATAATTAACTTATTTTCTGCTGTCTATAGCCAACTGTTATATTTTCACATTTCATTTTTTTCGAATGAAAGCTTACATGGTTGGTTTAGATCAAAATATGTGAGGATAAGACAAAACATTAAGATTCTCTTCACTGTAAATGAGGAAGGAATAGGACAAAACTGTTGTTTGTGGAGCTCTTCATTTTTTATCTGACTCCAAGAATACAAAAACACAGATATTGTATGAAATACCTATGGCAGCTTCAACAAGTTCATGGTGGAGGTCTTTTGCATGAATACCTAGTGGCAGATATCACAAAATTTTTACTGCTGTGAGATCGAAATTTGGAATGAAAACTTGCACAGAGTTAGATACAGTATGTATACCAATATGTGATACAAAATAACATGAAACACTTCTCATGATACATTGAATACAATGGTGGAAGATTTTTTCAGTAAAGTTAAAACCTAAAGTTTAGAAATTATTTAGGCTACTTTTTCCCTCGTGCGTTATGGCATTTTCAGTTGTCATAGTTTCTGCTGTCATGGTAACTGGCATTGAAATGTATGTTAAAACTTTAGGCATTACAGCCCTGCTGAAGTGACATTTTAAACATCATAATGACATACATATGGATTGATATTTTTAAAATCAATTACATTATGGTAGCTGCACAGAAAAAATGATCAAAATGATTTTGACAAAAATGGACATAATACCACGGGGTTATTCTTAGCAAAAGCAACCGATGGACAGACCTTTGTTGGAAACGTGATATCACTTAATACCAAACACAGCAAATTGCAAGTGAACACTGAACCATGAGCTTTTTTGGAAGATTAATTCTCTGGATTCCATTTCTATTTGTTGTCATGGATGCATAATACAAAACATGAAAAGTCGCCATGGCAACATCTGAAGTATGCCATAGTGCATTAGCGAAGTCTACTAAGAGAAACGTTTTGATGACATGAGAATTTGGTACAAAAATTGACACCGACATTGTAAATTCATTGAAAATATCATAACTGTAAAATGTACATGCTGAATAACACCTGAGATGAATATTAATTTTCTTTTCTTCAGGCTTGAATATTATGTGATTTGTTGTAAACAGTGGGCCATTAAAGTTGCTGCACCTCAGGAGCAGATATTTGGACTCAAATTCTTTTCAATTCTTTTCTGATCTAGCATTTGTGGGGCTCATTCTAAAGCTTTCAGAGTGAGAAAAATTTTCACAATCTTCAATTTTCAAAAATCTAAATTTTATTTTCTCCATTGAGTTAGATGGCAGCCATTTTGAATTTCAAATATTGGTAAATGTTAGTAATTTGTTTCTCTAGTACCAAACTTTGCATGGTGATCCATTATTTCCGTTCTTTATTTGGTAAGAGAAAGGTTGAAAGTTTCATGAATTATGGAAAGTTTGAACAAAAGTTTAAGTCTTTCACTTTCGAGGTGCAGAACTACCCTAATGTTAACCATCTTTTCTCCCAAATCATTTTACCAGGATTTGCGTCCAGACACAATGGAATCTTTGGCCAGAAGATGAAAGGAATTTCTTTCTAATCCTCATGCACAATAATCTGGACTAGCTATTTTGCTAGGCTAGCATATTTTGGCATTTGCTCAGAGAAATTAATCATCAGAAATTTCTATTTATTTCTATTTATTTATTTATTTCGAGAACCAGCTCATACACCAAAAAAGATACAGAAAAAAGGGGGACTGATAAACTTTAAAAAAAATATAAAAACACTAAATCATGAAGGAAATTAAAACTGACAGACAGAGAAAACTTTAAAAGCAGTCGGAAAACAGTCTTTTCCAGAACAGGCTACCACACATAATATATGTATTGATAGCAGCACTAATAAGAGAATTTTCACTATTCATCAGCCTCATATAAAATTTCGAGCGTAAAGTGCGCTGTTTACTTTCGAAAGTCAAAATGTTGCTCTGAACAAAAGTGTTCCAGATACTTAATCTTCTGTCAATACCAAACAAGATTCTAAAACCGTTGTTAAAGCTGGAAATTTGAATATGCACATAACCGGATATGACATAATTTTGATAGAAAAGAATACAAGTTCTCGTGGTATACCAAATGTGAGCCAAAAGTATTTTATGTGCGAGTTTCTTGCTTCATTTTAGAAAAAAAAAACACAAACCGATAGAATTAAAAGATACACAACACATTTTCTCACTACCATTTTTTCTATATCTGAAGTACTTCCCTTCTAACTCAAGAACTTGAAATAGATTTAAATTCCCGGATTTTATTTTTGTTGCGATACTAGTATATCCTTGTTGTGTGTTTGTTTTTTTCAGTTGGGTAAAAGAGATTACTATCCGGTTAATACTTAATACACCAATCATTACATGAAAGATTTCATTGGATTTCAATTTCTTTTGCTCTTATTCTTACAGCACTTCCGTACACTTTGTCGAATAAACGGATGAATTTCTGAAGTTAATAGCTTTGGTATGAAGAATATTAAGATTGCAGGAAACTGTAGTGAAAAGAGAAATAATTTGCAAGTTGACTGATGAGAACATGTGAACTCCTCCTGTGTCCTACGCACATCGATATATTATAGTTAGTACATTAGTGCATTATTTGAACGAAACCCCTTGAATTTGTGCTTTGGCAGTGACACAGAGGCCACGGAACTAGAGATACCTCACAGTGTCTCTGTTGCAGAATGTGATCATTGACGGCTATCTCATTCGCTTTAAATTTGAGTTCACGCAGCGCACTTGCAATGTGGGCGTATGCACGCACAATGATGCTCGTTCAACATAACAATCAATATTTGCAGAGTACTGTGTACTGTGTCAGTGGTTTGGCAAACTCGGCCCGGCTTTGTTTTGCACCGGATAGTCTAGTGTCAGTGACAAACTCACATTAACTGAAGAAGCCACGTTTACTAAGCCTGCATGTATAGTTTGACAGTGAAGATAACCTACTGTTTCTTGAGTGATATGCGTTTGCAGGAAGAAAAAATCCATCGCAAAGAGTTCAGTCAGCTCGACGCCCTCCAATTTCCACCGTCCTCGGTGGTAGACATGTTGAAGTTACTTATCTGGGTCATGACAGGTCATCTGGTCACCTGTTCGCAAGCTCGATCTTTCTCGGATTGTCTCGGATGTTTAACCGATCCCTTCCGATTTTGTCCGGGGACTTGCCGATCGATTTGGTCACGTGACACGTAGTGTATGTCAGCCATATTGGTTTTACAGAGGTCTACTCTATCTTGTCAGAGTCGGCAAAACAAAGTCCAACCAGGTAAAAAACAGTTGTCCTTTTCTTGCACATAAGTTACTGTTTTATTATTTTGGTAAAACGCTTACAGTAGAATACTAGTTTGATAAATCATTTGCCTATATCCATGCTGGCACCAGAAAAATATCAGTTTTACCAGCTGACTAAACTTGTCCTATATTTTTCTCCGGACTGGTGTTCGTGCCACTGGCACTACTCTCCCCTGTTGCTCGTTCGTCCACGTTTGTAAGACCTCTAGTAGACGTTCCGTCACTTAACTTCAATGTCACAGTGTTAGGAATTCCCATATATTCATTACTCTAAAATTTCAGACAAGTAGTTACGTTAAATTAATTATGTGACTCACGGGAGGGGGGGGGGGGGGGCAGTCTTTCGTCTGCCATGCCACTCGTTCACGATGCTCTGTTTACGAAATGAAGGCACATCACGTCTTCTCCACATTGCATGTCCTAGCAGATCGACGCCACTCTCCTTTTTGTGCGAAGGGTTATTATCTATATAAGAATCAAGGCTATTATTCATGTAGTTTTTCTGAAGGAATATTTCTTTGGTTGGAATAACATTACTAGTTTCATTTGCCATGCCATAAGGTATATCCGGACTATATGTCTGTGTGATAATCTCAGTGATAGTGGATTAGCATGACACACACCCACCTCTGTGAATGGCTGTGTAAACATAGAAGTTGCATATCAAAAATGCCATCACTGCTTTCAGAGAATTATATGACACAAATTCAGAGTCAATTCAACATTTTGTGTTATCAGTAATTTTTGGAATATCTGAAGGTGAATATTTTAAATTTTTAAATTTTTTACAATGTAGCACTGTTGTCGACCAGATTTCACAGACATCTTTACAATTGAATGTTCAACTAAATACATGAATTTTTAGATAATGTGTTTGTTTTCCAGCTTTATTACCTCCTCTAAGGAACCATGAATAATTAAGATGCTCATGACAAGATAAACGTATAGAGAGTTTAGTGAGGGAGGAGGGGTTATCTCCATTTCAAATTATCCCAAATTTGCATGTACTGCCTGACATAGTTACACCATGGAAATGGTTTATACATGTGACACTCAGTGTCTGTCATGAGTTTGTTTTGAAAATGCTTGTAGTCAGCCGTAGCAATTTATCTTGTTTTGGGGAAGTTCAAGACATAATATTGTCGTTTAATGTCATTACTCAATGCAGTCATATTAGGGAATCTTGGAAATGGGACAATAATTCCCAAACCATGTATCTGTGTTCCCAACTGTAAAAAAACCACTGGACACCATAAATGTCGAGATTCTTCCAGTGGTGTTTTCTCGTCTTCCAAGATGTGCATCTCTCACCACTGCATGTTTGTTTACCACTAGTGATTATTGTTATATGATTTGACTCACATACATGTTGTAAGGGGAATTTAGGGATATGCTGTATGTTGTCCAAACCAGTTAAATTACTGTAAAGCACCCCCAACTCAAAGAGCATTCTGCTCGACACAAAGAAATTCTACATCTAAACTACATGTATTGATATACATTTAGGGCTGACTCGAGGGGATTCCAAGAACAACCAAAAATGGCTGAAAAGAGTTTAGAAATATAAAAGGTTAGGGGGCACACTGGTGAAGTGATCTTTCATTTGGAAAGATCTGTTTCTAACAGTACTGGATATTTTGAAAAGAACCGAAGTCAGTCTGCTTCATGGAGTGACTACATGTGACATGTACATGTATTCCTGAAGCTGTGAGGGAACAACCGCTCTTAATTTCATCTGCCAACCCTGTCAGCCTACATTTAAAAATGATAGAAATGAAGAGAATTAATCCAGTGAAACCTTGCATCTCAAAGTGTTGTCATACATTTTTGTTGGATAGAATGAAATTCATCATGAATTTGGACAATTTTCACAGTGGTCGGAAGGGAGTGATTCGTGTCGTCATAGAATACTGCCATAAAATTCATGCAAATGTGCATCAGAAAAGACTCTATGGCAATTATTATTGCTTGAATTTACGTATTTGCCTCTATTACAATGTACACAGGCCTACTCTTGACTTTGCAAGGATCATGTTTATTGTTACCAGAATATTTCTGTACAATGTATGTAGGTCTGACCTCTGAAAACAATGGGTTTTCAAACTGTCCATGCGAAAAAAGGTCAAGGGTCAGCACTTCATGTTACAAGTTGTTTATGACTCTCAGCAAGCAAAAGGTTCCAGTCCTGCATGGTGAACCTATGAATGACAAAGGTTGAAATTTTTGATAACTGGTTCTCCAGGTTTGGAAGTGATTTAAGATTTCTTAGAGTAAGAAGATGAAGTTGAAATGGAGATATCTAGAAATGGAAAATGAAAAATGTGTACCTGTGCAATGTCAAAGTTTCTTCTTTCCATAAATGTCATGTGTGCCATATGTCTCCATAAAAACTTGAGAAAAACTCATCACTTGAACATTAATATTATTAAATTAAACCTCAAAGACAAAAGAGGCATGTACTAAAGACGGTGTATTGCAGCAAGCATTTCATATCATGACATATCGGTAAACTTGCTTAAATGCATATAATAATAATTTTTGAATGGTATTTTTGTTGCACGGTTTACATGCATTCATTTGTTCAATTACCAGGAGCACTCTTTCCAAGCACTGATGTACAAAGTACACCTATGACAAAACCTATCGCATAGATCTTGTTACAGATAGTGCAGTGATGGCGTAGCACCGTACCATGGCGAAAATCTTCAGTGGCGTAGCTCAGTCAATATAAGATAAGAGCCAGGAACTAGCTCTGCAAAGTAATGCAACTTTTATCTTACTGAGTGTCAAAGGTTTTAGTGTTCCTCGAGCACAAATATTTGATTCACTTATCCATAGTTACATGATCAAGATATTTAAGGGTAATATGCACCTCGAAAGTGAGACTTAAACTTTTGCTCAAACTTTCCTCAGTGAAACTTTCAACCATTTTCTTACCAAAGCAAGAATAAAAATCAGGGGTCACCGTGCAAACTTTGGTACTAGAGAGACAAATAACTTGCGATTTCTTGATATTTGAAATTCAAAATGGCATCTCTGTGGGAAAAAAATAAAATTTTCGATTTTTGAAAAACTAGTATAGTGAAAACTTTTCTTTCGCCAAGAGCTTCAAAATGAGCCACCACAAGTGGTAGGTCAGAAGAAAATTGATAAAATTTGAAGGCCCGTATTTCCGTCTCTGAGGCGAGTTCTACCTTAGAAGTGGGCCTGTGAAATTTTTTGTTCAACAGCAATGCAGTTCCGATATTATGTTGCTTCACTCAATTTATTGAAAACCATAGAATAGTACCAAAATCTGGTTGTGAAAGGGCTCTTTATTCAGACTGCCGTGTATTTGATGTCATTTTAGAGTTCAGTGTAGAACAATAAATTGAAATGTTGATGCTCATGAGCGGTGAAGAATGACTCTCATGTAGTAATTAGGGATAGGGATTTACATGTGCATGTACTGACCTGTTGATCATATAGTCTTGTATCATGTAATATACAGTAACAATGGTATTTTGGTGATCATTTTCCAAACCAGGCAAATATTTTGATTATGCTGTATTGTTTTAAGGGGTGGAAAATTAGGCCTTTAATTTGTATGCCAATCTAACCAGATGATGGCATAATACAATGTCATATATTGAAGTAATGATTCATAGTTCTGAACTTCCTTTGTAGTGGGTACACTTTATGTACTGTAGACTGAGTGGAGTGTCAATAATAGAGAAGTGGTGCAGTGACGGTGTACCCCCTGACCGTGTACACTTTGTACCGGCTGATTCCATGAATCAAGAAGAAGGTTTTAGTGATACAAATTATCCATAATGTAAAAGCCCTGTACTACTATACTGTAATTTAGATTCTCACCGTTATGGCGTCTTGTACATGCAAGTTGTTATTCAGGTAGCGGCTAATATGCTTTTCACTTTCAGGAATTGATAAGTTGTCTAGTACTGGGCTGTTAACTTATCTC
>LD345913.1:66809-83044 GCA_001465055.1 Ptychodera flava
GACACTTATAAAAGTTGTACACTGAACTTGACCTGTCAGTGAAGTGGTTTCAAGCATCAATTTTGAGTGTACTTTGACTCACAGATATTCATTCATGTCATCACATCGGAATTCATACTTCTTTCTGTCTTTATAAACTGCACCGGGGACATTCAGGGCAACAAATCATTTGGTACGAACATTTTGACAACTTCACATTGTGATGAAAATGAGAATTCTGTAGTCATAACATGCAGGTTCTTGATTCCCACTGGTTTCATTCGACCATGCATCATTATGAGACTATACCGGTAGAGACTGTCACATGGCTATCCATGATATGACTTCAATTTGAAATATCCCATGGGAGGGGTGGTTTTAAGAAAGAAACTTTGTGTCAGAAATTTGGTTAAGTCTATATAGCAACAGTAAATTCTGGATTGCAATTGAATTCAGAATCATTGCATTGGCAACTGGGAAGTCTGTAGGTCTGTTTGATACACTCAAAAAAGTGTGTCATTTTAACTTCCATTCCTAGAATCTGTTCATTTGTACATTGGTTCATGGCAGGTATTCCTTTCTTCATAAACAATGTTGAGAGACACTGTGACTATGCTGACAACTGTAATATAAATTCATGTTCAAACCTACCACATTCCCCAAAAGAATCAAATGGGTTTCTCTGGTCAATGTGTACATGCAATTGAAATACAATTATTTCCTTGATTGAAAATTGAATTTGCTGAGAGGGTTGAAAAGACACTCGAGTCTTGGAAACATGATTGCAGTGGGAGCCCTCAATCTCACCTCTGTTACATTTTGTAGGACGTGTCAATGCACGCACACAACTAATGAGGAAAAGAAAAGCAACTTCAATAATACATGCTGAAAGGGTTCGAAATGCCATCGATAATAGATCCTTGACACTTGATTCATATATTTCTGTTTACTTGGTTTTTACAACAACAATCAGCCTCCTGTGTAATCATTTTATAAACTCTCTCTCTCACTGTGTTTTCATTTTACCTGCATCTGCCTGTGTAGAATTGACTCTAGCTGTTGACATACACTAAATGCCATCTTGATGCTTCTCCAGTGAATGAAATGATCCTGACACCAACGGTGCTGTGATTCACTGTGCGGATGAAAACAAAGATGTGATAATTCCACTTCCAATATGTGAGGCAAGTCTTAGTAATATTATATGCTTGTATAGCATACATTTGGTTGATATGATTTTTTCACTGTTTATTTATGCCAAAACAGTTTCAAAGAACAATGAAGTCACAAAATTAAATAGAGTACATGACCAAATCATAGATGAATTATTGACAGAACATTTGGCAGGATTTTTGAGCAGTGTGACTCTCGGACCAATCAATGAAAACCCTACATGGGAAGCATTGATTTGGTTCTCAAATGAAGGAATCATCAACAATATTTGCTTATTGGACTTTTTTAACTGACTGAACACAGTGACTAAATAAAAACAATAGTTGGACCAGAATCATGACTCACGCCAGTAGATGGCCCTGATGAAATTGATTGGACCAGAATCATGACTCACACCAGTAGATGGCCCTGGTGAAATTGATTGGACCAGAATCATGATTCACACCAGTAGATGGCCCTGATGAAATTGATTGGACCAGAATCATGACTCACACCAGTAGATGGCCCTGATGAAATTGATAGGACTTATCACTGAAAAGCAGTGACTTGATGCATTAACCTTTTGAACCCTGATTGTGGTCAATTGCATGGCCTCATACCAGTAGGTCACAGGGGGGTCAGCTAGGGTTCACTGGGATAATGAACATCACTTATTTCACAAACACCTGAGTCTTTCAATGAGAACTATATTGTAAGTTACAGTAAACTATAACCAACAATCTGTCATCATGATGAACAAACCATTTTGAATTAAATATTTTCAAGTAAAATGTTCTCAATGTCTATTAAAGATGAGTCCAAGATATTAACATCTCACCTAATATTTGAAAGTTGTCAGATGTACTTTCTCAACATTTTTTGTTTCCCAACAATGAGCAATCACCAATTTGGTTGGTGCAAAAATGTGTTTTGGTAAGAATTAAAGACATGCTGTAACCCACAATACTGCCTGTCTAGTCATGACCCTTACAAGGTTTGACTGCAGCCAATGATTTCTTTATGAGATTACAGATGCTATTGAACTCTGACAAAAGGGACCACTCTGCAGTTGTGTATCTCTCTTGGATTCATAACTCAAATTTATCATCTTGGCATCAAGAAGGATGATGGTATACCATGCTGAGTAATACATGGGGATGGCTATAATAAAGTTTTTCAGAACACAGTATAATGTAGATTTGATATGGATGATCTCTTCTATCATTTGCAATGGATACATGCACAGCAATGCAAAGAAGCAGTGCAATAAATCATGACACAGAAAAAAAATACTCGAGATCTTGTCTATCTGTTCATTTAGATTCATTTGTAACTTTTAAACACTAAAACACACATGAATGAGCAATCAGAAACAAACAAATAGATAGGTAAAAATTTTAAATATAATAAACTAAGAAAAACAATACCTGTAACAAATACAAATTCATAAAATAAATAAATAGATAAATAAATAAATAAATATTATGGATATAAATATTATCAATAAATAAATATTCAAGTTAACCCTTTCATTATCATTGTTTGGCCCAAACCATAAACTAAGAAAAACACAATACTCATAAACAAACACAAATTCATAAAACAAACAAACAAACAAACAAACAAACAAACAAATAAATAAATATTATTAATAAACAAATATCCAAGTTAACCCTTTCATCATCATGGTTTAGCCCAAACCCCATGGTGACTGTGGACTTGTTTACAGTGAATCGGGGTGAACAAGTGGATGGGAGACTTGTACTGAAGTGATGAAGTTTGCAGGTTTTGTTTCACTGTTGGGGTTTTTTATCTTATATGATAAATAGTTTAATATCAAAGCATAGGAAATCACCCTGTAGACATCCATACATTTACAACATTGGATGATTTTTCTGCAACTTTACACAATTACAAGACGGCATAATTTATGTTTCCTGCCGGTAACCAAACCGAGACACCCAATAAAGGAGGGGCTCTCATTAACCCCACAATATGCTTTGAAGCTGTTGCAATGAAGATGTTTCTTTGACAAGAATCTTTGATTAGTTGCAATTGTTAAATGAATTATCACTTGATGACAAAACGTTAATAACTAATTAACTTCTGTGATACTTTTTGAAAGATATAAATGTTGTCGACTGAAATGAAAGGAAACTTAAAGATTTCATGAATGAGTTGAATAGAATAGACAATTGAAGTTTTTGCCACTGTATAATTTGTTGGTCAATTTTCTGTATACTCACAGTACAGAAATAAGATTAAATGCAAGTTTTCATTCTCAACAAGTATGTTAGTGCTAAATAATACAGTTGCTCAGTCGGAAAAAATAGTATACCCACAATGATGAAAATCTCTTATTTAACTGCATATCTGCCATGAATGCTAAAAATCCTCATTGTATGGGAAATGTGCATGTCCAAACCACTAGAGAGATAATTCGAATGTACTCAAAATTATAATCATTAATTTTAATGAAAAAAAATCAGTAATTTAGAATTAAAAAGAATTTTAAAATAAAATGATGTTAATAATCACATTTTATGAAAATAAACAGCTAAGATCTTTATATTCTTTGCATGGAATTTGTACAGAGAACAACTGCAACTCACCATATTTTTAATACTGACAACGTTTAGGCTATTAGGTCATCTGATCAACAAAACTGCACAGTCACTCACAATGTGTTTTTTCTCATAAGTTAATAACAGAGAAAAATGAGCAAAGAATAAGCAAACAGTGTACAACCTCAAGGCGGTAGGGCATTGTACACGTAGTTTCTTGGAAATTTTTTACAGATTTGTGAAAAGGCTCAGCAAAGAAAAACATGCCACAAACTACAAAGAACTTTGAAATTTTCAAAATTCTTATGATCTTTTCAATTACAGTGTTGCACCGCATTTAGACATTTACAACTTAGATATAATATGTGAATTCAATACCTTCCGTTAAAGGGCAAGTTTGATTTTCAGATAATTTTAGGTGGTTTTTTCATATTTTTTTGTATTTTTATTATGGTATGATTCCTTCATTTTGGATGACCTAAACTGAGCTCTGAGCTGAAAAATGTATTGTCAGTTCCTATAAAAGACAATCCCTTAAAGAAGATTGTAATGCTTTAAATCCTCAGTTTACTTCATCCTGTAAAGGGATAATGTTATCAGTGGAACAGATAGAGTGATTTAGATCCTACATTATCCCTGAGGTAGCAATGTCCATGAATCGTACACTCCGGATTGAGGTCCCCAGGAGATTAAACTCCGTTCAGCCTAACAGGATACCAGATAACAAACTGTGTTGATGTGAAGTCAATACCGTGATATAGCGAGATTTATTTGAAGTCAACTCACAGTACGCCAGCTATCATCTATCAACATCGATTTAGAGGACAAGATAGTATGTGGCAATTTCCCGCTAACATATTGTCGTAACCCTACATTTTAATTAATGCATTCATCATCTTGCTGCCTGAAGGAGCATGAAAAGGACATTTGCTCCTCATTCAGAATGTGCATTTAGTTTCCAAACTACAAAACTCTCATCTGTAACGCTGTCTTTCACAGATTTTTTACAAATATTTCACTTGGCAAATTCAAACAAACCAATAAGAGTTTATTTTTACCAAATGCCAATATTTGTACAAAACCGCATGAAAATATAAATAATTTTAAAAACATGCTCAAAATTACCAATGATAATATAGGAATAGTGACTGACAAGCCATCTGAGAGAAACTCTATTTGTAAAAGAAAAAGTAAAATTCAAACATGAAAGAAAGCATTGTGTAGATGGTATAGATAAAATTAGGTATTTATGACATCAGGAGCAGTTTATCTCTGTTACTTGCGTAAACCCTGTTGCTTGGAGGTATAATTTTAGACTTACAGATTGGCCTGGATTGTATACATACCAGTACATACGTCGTTAGGAATCTGCAGGGAGCCCCTCTTCCCAATACCCCCCCACACCCAACCCCTCATTCAATTATGGTATCTATACTGGTCCGTTTTAAACCCTGCTATTTTTCAACATTTTATCCATATACCGGTATCAGCGAAACTTTTTGCCTATAGTCTAGACCCCAAATTAAAATTATAACAAAAAGGTGGCTGACTTATCGGTCCCCTATTGACAGTATTACAGTATTATACATCCAGGGTTTTTCCTTTAATTTTTTTCTTAGTTTGTTCTCAAACTACAGATATATACATGTACTGAAAGATACTACCATCATTTCATAATCCAGACATTTTTAGTCAATTTTACTAGTGTGTTGTTTTGTTTTATAATCCCCACGAAGGTTAAAGGGGACATGACCTATGTATCTAATCAGATAATGGCATAAAAATCAGAATAAAACTCCTTGCCACAGAGTACTGTATGTTTGGTTTACAAAGTATTATGGATTTAAATTATCCAAATTGGCAGCCCGCTAGGTCTTGCTTGGAATCCAAAATGCTTACTTGTAACTCGATCCTTGGATAACTTTTTCTGGCAAATCATAAAACTCAAGTATGAACAAAATGCTGCTCTGTCTGTTTCATCCATTAATGTAATCAAACTGTAACTCCAAACTTTCCACTTAATTAAGTATCCCAACTGTAAGTTGTATCAAATTTTACATTACTGTAATGATGACTTTGATCACTTTATGATGGAGCTAGATCTGAACTAAAGTTGTTTAAAATGATACACATCAGATTGCAGAAAAGGAAACAGAATTTACGGTGCTTGTGATATGAAGAAACTGTAATAAACAGCTACATGACAGCACTAGATGGAGTATTAATGAATGTATCATTGTTGTGATGTCACGAGAGTAGTAGGTGAGAGTGTATTGTAAATTGTTTGATTACCTTTCTTTACATGTTCGATAGATGTGTAACAGAGTAGCAAAGTCATTGACACCTCCTGCACTCATAGCCAGCTGTGTGTGGGCTTTGCTTGCCGCTATCTGCTGTTTTTCATCACCTGAAAAATGTGAGCATAGGAAACACACTTGAGGATGTTCCAGCTATTTCAAAGAATACTGATTACTTTATAATGCTGAAGTATATGGTCAAGTGGATCCCAATCTGTTTGATGTGTGATTGAAAGGAGGATTTCAGTAATTAAAGACCTCATTTGTGAGAATCAGTAAAGTAAAAGTTGTGGTGCCCGGTGGTTTGTGTGAATAGGAATTGACGAGTTTGTAGTTCTTATTTGTTTTTGTGGACACTTAAGATTGAGGATTCTATGTTGTTCTACACTATCAAAAACTTCTTCAATCTGTGATTATCAGATGGTTCCTTTTATCACTGGAAGACAAGTGATGTCATTGAAAAATGAACAGAAACTGCTTTATACAGTGTATATTCATGCAGATTGCTGACTGCTGTGTGCTCATCAATTGCCTTGGTAAATCTGGCATGCTGTCTGCCACTCAATGGTTTTGTAATTACGTGTATTGACATAAATGGATGTATGGTGGGCAGACTGGTGATACGTTGATAGTATTTGATTAAAATTTCATGCTTGGTTTCATCAATGATTGGGTGTAAGAAGTGGATTGATTTTAAGAGTTGTTGACATTCATGCATTTTGACTTGTCAATAGATGTTTGATTTCACATTATTCAACAAGGGCACCTGGAGTGGGTATGTTTGGTTGCCTGAGTTGGTGGATTAAAATACCTTTACACGGATACTGTGCTGGCAAAGCAGAGATTTCATTCAGAATGACAGTAAATAAGAGAGAAATGAAAGTTGTATGTGGAACTGATTCTTCAGTCTGACACACTGCTTGATTGAATTTGACTTGTTTCTCGGAAAAAAACAGCGGACAGATTGACTCCCCAATGAATGTGTGAGCGGACAGCTCTTTGCAAGTCTGTGATTGTACCTTTGTGTTCTTTTTCCCTGTCAGATTCACACTGTCATATCAAGAATGTTAAAAGCAAGTCAAATGAGGCACTGGCTATCTGATGGTGATGTGAGATAATTAAATGACTGATCTATTACAGATGAAGGGACCAGAGAAGAGATGAATTTATTAACACTGACAGAAAAAGTGAAGAAGTTTACACAAAGTTTCGTACATAGATGGCTTATAGGGATGCAGGAAAGGTAAAGAAAAGTAACAGGGCCTAGAGGTTAATGGAATATAGGTGAAGATGACATAATTTGTTGAATATTTTGTTGATCAGACGGAATGAATGGGTTGGAATTCAAGGATTATAATCATGATTAGCAAAACTGAAATGACTCTTATTCAAAATGTAATGACTTTATTGCCAAACAAAATTGTCCTTTTGTTATAAAGTATATAAAGAACATATCATGAAACCTTCACAAAATTTGACCCAGCCAGAGTGGAGTTAAACTTTATTTTTAAAATGTTGAAAAAGGGAGACAAGATAAGCCAGGAAAATTGGACGATTTGTGTTATTTGTTTAAATTTACACTACTTTCTCACCGATTGAATGAATGTTTGTAAAACAGTGATTTTCAGCAAAATATGCTGTGTTATGCACAATACCATCTTAAACTTAACTGCACCTAAAATCAATCTCAGATGTGAGAAAACTAATGTTAAGCAATCTTCCCTTAGCGTTTGCATCATGCAATAGAGAGCAATCACTATTTTATGTGACGGATTGAATACACTGTATTGCTCTGTAATTCGCAATCCAGCATTTCATTCAACGTTTGGAACTTTTACAGCGTCTTTTTTTGTTCTGACATCATTGTTCAGCAGAATATTAGAACAAAAGTTACTGTCTAGACGTGATTCTATAAACAACTAATGGGCCATCGTTGTGACATGAATGTGTTTTGTAGTGATGGATATTGTACAATTAGTGTTTCCATGACGACAGACACCTCTGAGACTGATAAAAGTGATTTGGATGGAGATGAGAGAGTTGCTGTGAAATTCCGTGACTTAATGTAAGAAACTATTTCGGCACCCTCCATTCTTTCCTGGAAGTCTACATGTGGCTTTATATATACCATCATAAAGATACAGTAATAGATTTGCTAAAAGGTCTAGAAGTTAGTGACCAGCTATCAATTTGGAAGGGTATTTAGGAACTGAACAGAGGGTGGCCTGCCATCTACTCATCTATTTCTGCTCCATGTTCTAATCATCTCAGAATGCACTATGGGAAAAATTTCCAAAACCTTCACATTATTTCTAACTATTAAGGTATCTATGGAGAGTTGTTTTGAAATTGATATAATAAAATAACCTACTTCAAATTTAATTAAACTAGTTCTTAAATATCATCTTCACACACCTAGATGGAATTTGACTTCCTATGGTTGTGGATCATTCTCCTCAGCAGTGCCTGTCCTTTGGAACTCTCTACCCTTGGACATAAAACCTTGCCCAATGTCAACACTTTTAAAAGACACGTTAAAACAAACATCTTTCAGAGAACATTTAAACCCTTTGAGTGCTGTAATTTTCCCACTAAAATTTCAGCACAACATTTTACCAATTTTTATGAATTTTTCTGTAATTTTCTGATAATTTTGGATCAAATGGATATCAAATTTCATTGGCTACAGTTTTCCACCAAAATTTTGGCAAAATCTGAAGAAAATTTGACTGGGGCACATTTTATAAAGGTGACAAATTGACTTTGGCACTCAAAGGGCTAATTATCACTCAAGGTACAGTACCATAGGCTAACTTTGGATATCAGATGTTATATAAATTTGTTAGATAGATAGATGAATAGCAAATGTTTCACGTATTTCAGTAGACACAAACATAAGTTTGTACACTATTATTCATTCGTTGGAATCTATAGCCATTGCATCCTTTGTTTTTGTGACATTGTTGGACTTCAACAAAGGAAGAAATGCATAAATAAGCATAGCTTGTTATTCCTACCTGGTCTTATGTAAATGTTTTCCACGGATAACATTGCAGCAATCGGCAACATGACATTGGAGCATCCCATCATGCCGGAATGAATCACAGCACGGGATAATCCAGGAGGTAATGGATAATCCACCATTAGACGTCCTAATCCTGTAATGTGACCATCTCTGAAAAAATAAGATGATGAACCAGGTATTACACTTTCACTGACAGTAAAGGAGCTACAATTCACTTGCTTTTAACACCTGCAACCTATACTGTTGATGCAAACCGATGTTTCTCTACATATTACATTTCTTTTTTGTATCTTCCAGTTTGAAGACTAAATAATGACGCTGCACTCGACACACAAAGTGTGTTCGGCTTGCATGACAGAGATGAACTGACTATATGCAAAGTCTTGACTTTTTGCATAAAATTGAGAAAACTGACAAAACAAAAATTACAGTCTGCAAAGTCATCATTTGAATGAAGTAATATCTTAAAATTGGTGTCCCATCTTCACTTAGGCAATAATGTACCCCTCCCAGCCCAAAATGGACAAAAGAAATTTAATTTGCACGACATGAAGAGCCAAGTGTACATTAAGGAGTGCAAAGTTTGCCTGAGTTCATTATGGGCCAGGAGGGGGTACACTATTTCTATTATTTTATAGTTTTGGCAATGCCAGTGAATTTCTAGATGTAGAAAACATCTCTTAGGCCACAATACTGGATAATAAAATACATTATCAGTTAGAATCTGAGGGATGATTGTCGCAAAATTCACAATGACGAAGCGAAATATAATGGTTATTATGTTATATTGCATCAATACCAGTGAATTTTGTGACGTCATCCTTCCAGATTTAATATTATTGATAATGTATCTGATTATCCAGCATTGTTGCCCAAGATGTACCACATTTCCACTCCATAATATACATGGCTTCACCTCATACAGTACGTTGTGTGCTAAGTTTGCTTTCAGCCACTATAAGCCTTGAGGCGTATAGTACTACCGGTATTGCCTAACTATGCCTAGCAGGTTTAAACTTTTGAATGTTTTTTTCAAAATATATGACACAGTTGGTCATGAAATTGATGATCCCCTAAAATATTTGTTGTTCAAAAACTTAAAAAATAGGATGTGTAGATAATGATGTTACATAAGTGCTGTATATGAACCCCTCAATCTGCCCATTGCCAGGTAGTTGTAAATTATGTAGCATGGTTGAATATATGTGTAAGATCAGTATTGGTTCTATTCCCAAAATAGATTGTACCAATCTACCAATACCACAAATTTATAATAATAAGCACCCACAGTTGGCAATATGTAACTTTCTACAGAAATTAGGGTGGGTATTTTACCCAGGTATTCAAAAATAATCAGTTTCATTGATCACAAGGGCAGAAATTTTGCACTATATTATATATTATAGCCCAAACATGGGACTATGTGCCCGAGGGTAGGTGACCATTTGCCCGACGTAAGGAGGGCAAATGGTCTCCTGCCCCGAGGGTACATAGTCCCTTGTTTGGGCTATAATGTTTTTATTACATGCCTCTCTTACACAATTTTCACTCAAAATATTTAGATTTATTGGCAAATGATAATCAAATGCTTTACTTCTATCTTAGACTCAAATCCGTTCAAAATGGAACGATTTTTATCATTGAATGGCGCATTGATATATTTAAACTACTGTTATGCGGTTTATCATTTTTTGCCGCAAAATTTCCCTAAACTCGGATTTCCAATGCAAAACATGATATTTCAACATTTTTACATCAAAACGTAGTCAAGTTGAAAATAGTTCCGGTTCAATTTCAGTCCAGTGATGACTATGCAGCCTGCGACGTCATCAACGCGTTACCATTGAATCCTATGGAGCGTGCGAGGTTCGGTATACGAGGCATGTAATAAACTAAATTGTTCAATATGTCATCAACTTTGAAGTCAAACACAAAATAAACCACTTTTTCAGGGCTACCAAATATGAAAAGAGAACTACCAACACAACCAAAAAATGTAGAATGAATAAGACAATACAGAAAATGATTTTGAAATTTTTAATCTACCATTCCCCTATACACTGAAAAAGTGCGGTTATCAACTACATAAAGATTACCTCAAGTTGAAACTTTCATTGAAAGTTAGGGGTGGGCGTTTACCTACATACAAGCCCACTAGTATAAATACGGTATTGAGAGGTAAATACGGAATTGAGAGAAAAAAAATAAAATTATTTGCTTTCTCCTTCAATAGGAAACAACTATTGGTAGACATATGATAAACTTTTCCCTCAATCCCCATTCTGTACTTCCTACCGTTGCTTATTGTTTCAAAGTGTAGCTCTGCCATCATCTCTTGCTTACTAAAACAATCACAACAAATGCAGAGTCTGTTCAGTAAAATTTGAAACAGCTTAAAACCAAATGTAGAAATCTGACATTTCAGTACTCTTTTGTTAAAATCACCATGGATACTACAGAAAGCATAAATCCTTTACATTTTGTAAAATATTAAAACCATATGAAAGTGAGCTATTCATATGTAAGTGAGACGAGATTCTGACACAGTTTCTGTCCATACATTGTTTGGTATTGCATACAAAGCACATTAATAGCCTGCCTGAAGTCCACCCATAACTCAGACTGTTTCTTCTGTACTCCACTTTCAACCAGACAGACACTAGCTGGCAGACAAATGTGTGATCACTGGCAGACAAGTTGGCAAGCACATACTGTAGAAAGCTCTGCCATCCTTGTTCAGTCTTCACTGAGATTTCTACTCACACTAGGCAGATAATATTTTATTTAATGACCGATGAAACATGTTCTATAACTTTCATGAATAATTTGATTATTTCATGGCCAAAGAACACCTGAATGAACACATTCTCGCCATCATGTTACCACAAACACCCTCCTTTCATGAATGGTTTGTCCTGATGTAACAGATTTATCAAACTTCCAGTACAATTTTATGAAAGATTCTTTTAACAACAGGGACTTATGCTGCTGGTATTGTGAAAATCACAGCTACCGGTACTGAGACAAATTTGATAAAATTGATTAAATTAAAATGTAGCAAACATTTGTTTGAATGTATACTATAGAAAAACCCAGGGATAAAATAATCTGTTGGATCCTAAATTCTGCGATTTAAAACTGAAAGTGCGCTGCATTGAATGGAATATCCCATTCTTTACTTTTTATGTGGTTTGCTCACCCCCGAACTGAAATTTGGAATGTTCCTACTGGTTGTTGACTCATGTAATCCCAGTTCCTAGGATGCAAGTGCAACAGCCTGATCAGTGGGTCTGAAGCAAATCTGACAAAAGGTACGTATTTCTATTTAACAATTATCATATTAATGTTGACACTTCATTTCATTGAGCCATTTAACTTCACTGAGACTGAGATATTGCCATGGTTTTCTGTGGAGTTAACGACTTGAAATACATCAACATCACTGGTTTTGAAAACTATACTGACTAAGATTTCACGGTGTTTCAGAGCATTGAAACCTGCAGAAAGCATTTACATTTAAAAAAGAGATAGCAATGAAATGCTGATCCAAGTAAGCTTTGTCTATCATATAACAGTAGGAAACTGCAAAACTGGATAAGACCAAATTATTCCTTTTCGAGACAGAAAATGAAATCCTGAATTTTTATTTCTCAGTCTAGAGAGATCTGATCAACCTGCAGGCAACACTATTTCTCATGAAATTGCCGACACAGTCAGTCAAAACTCTTACTTTCAGGCTTTGCTTTTAATTTATAGTGTTCAGGCTTTGCTTTTAATTTATAGTGTTTGGTTTCCCACATGTCAGTACTGTGAAGTTCCTCACTTGAAACAAGTTAAGTTTGTGTTATCAAAATATCATATTGCAGTATTAACCCAAAAATTGCAAAACTGGTAGCAATATAATTCTGTTTTTCTACTTAATTGAGTTTGCCAATTGCCTGGGTAATATTGCACAAACCTGCTGTAGTCAACGTTTGTCATGAAAATAATCTGTCAGTTCTTCGTACTTTTCTACCTGTTCCTAGAAATTTATATACTCTCCAAATTGTATCTCTTGGAAACAGTTTCCATAGATAACATTTCAACTTTCTGACTTTATTTCAAATTTCAAAATGGGAATATGTATTGCTACTACATGTATATCAATTGGGAAAAAAGGAAGATTCTTACAGATATCAAAAATTGCTTGTTTTGCCCTTACATCAATAGAATTTGTAAAATGACATAATCTGGTAAAATATAGCAATGATAGCCATATTTCTGGAAAATCTTTAACATGTAAATCTTGAACTTTGAAACATGATGCTGAGATTAATGCCATAATTGGTTTATAATTCCAGCCGAAATTGCTCTCAAAGGAAGTTGGCAATTACAGATTCATGATACGATATCTTTTGTAAAATCCCTGAATACTGCCAGACTGCTGGTGCCTTAGGTGATATGGAAGCTTTGAGCTGACACCGTGGTTACTAATTTCATGAAGTAACTGAACTACCAGAGAAGGTTCAAAACAAGATGAATGTTATATTTTCAGACTCATGTGGGAGGGAATCTCTGTAATTTGAACCAAGAAGATAAATTGATCTCTTATCATTATATTGGCAATTTCATTGAATTAAAAAATTCTATGACCATACAGAGCTAAGGCTATGATGCAATATTAGTAAAATTAAAGGTTTGAATTCCCACAAGCTTTTTTGATATTCAAGGTTGAGACCTGACAAGATGTAAACAAGGTGTTAGATTGATCCCTATGGGTTTTTAATTCTCAGAGTTCTCACTGTGTTAAACTTTCCTCAGAAGTTTGACATCAGTGGGTGTCCACACTTCCTAAAGTTGAAAGTCAATAACATTTCAACTGATCTAATGCATCCACTGAAGGAAAACAGTAAAGCAAACTGTATCTCAGTTAACTTTGTAACTGGTTCAGAGGCAAAGTCCAATGTGATATTGTTTTCTATGTCTGGTGTAGTCTTTGTAAAAGACTTGGACGGTGATGAAAAGGTTGAATCTGAAAAGTACGAGTAGTGAATGAAAAAAAACAACAGAAGTGATTGCATGATGATATAAAAGAGTCATGGGCTGTTTTGCAGTAACTTGCTTATTTACTGTTCACAGGTACTCGTACATATAAGTACTGGTATATTGAACATTTGATTGTAACCGGAGGAAACTTAGATTTTTTACTGGAATGAGGTTTCCTTAAATCACTGCCATTGTATGTAGCCTGTAAAGTCAAGGACATTAAATTCTGAAGTGCTGTAGGTGTTTGCAGCTGTGCCATAACGCTGACAATTCTTGAGCAGGATGATCCATGATGTAGAGCAATGCACACTTATACAGGTAAATCTGTCTCTCCGTGTATAATCCCACGCCTTACTGATAGATCTGGAATTCCCAGGACCACACTTTGACGATCATGAACATTTAATTTGTATTCAGAACATGCAGCACACCAGGGATGTTACAAGGTCAAGTTTAAGTACATCTTGGGAGATGTCAAAAACATGCTGTGTGACTTTGAAATACAGATTAATTACAGTCTGACAGGGCTATGCTATTGCTTGCAGGAGTCAAGTACATGTATACGGGCTGCCTTGACGTCGTTGCTAGTACTATACTTAAAATACCTACATTCTTCAAAGGAATTTTCTGTCATACCTATAGTGCTCTCATTAATTACTGAAATCTATCGGAAATTATCTTTTTGTTAATTTTTTCCCTCCCTTTTATTTTTGAATTGTACTCTTACTTTTTCACAGAGAGTGGGTCCTGTATATGTAAATGGAATTTTCCATTTGTACATTCCTCATTACAGGGACTTCCCTATTGCAACTTCTTGCACAATCTCTGATCTAATTTTATCGGGTTTTAGTAACTTTATCTAATATGTCTATAATAGAATTTCATCTGAACTCCAATATATCAATTAAATTGAATGATGCTTCTCCAATCAATAAGACAATGCGACTGAAGTGGGCAGTTCTCGAAACGTTGTGCTAAACATAACAAACTTATTTCCTTTTACAAATTACACACATATCTTCAGAGAAGTAAAATGTAACAACGACCTCTCTTAGAGAACTCTAGACATAACAAATACAACAACAAGCCGCATACTTGTGTGTCTACGTCGTTTTCCCTATGGTTTTGCCCTGTTCTCTCATTATGCAAGGAGGGTCATATCCACTGCTGTATCTCTATTTTGTAAATGCTGGTACTCTGTACATACTGTACAAGGCACTACCCTAGTTAAAAAAACATCTTGGTAATTTGCAGTACGTCACTGATGGAAAATACATAACTACAAGTAAAATCTTTGAGTGCCAAAGTCGATTTTTGTTGCCCCTAGAAATATAATACAGTTTTTTTTCAGATCAAGACAATTTTTCTTCAGATTTTTCCCAACATTTTGATTGAAAACTGTGGCTCATGAAAAGCTGTGTCCATTCTCTCCAAAATTATCACAATAATTACACAAAAATGACAAAAATTAGTAAAATGTTGCACTAGGATTTTGGAGGGAAAAATTACAGTACTCAAAGGGTTAATGTTTCCTTATACAGAAATTGATACAATTATAATCAGTTGATTTATGCTACAAGATCATTCTAAATTTTTCTTTTTGATTCTATATGCATGCAAATTATAAAATATGTAAATTTACAAAACACCTCATAAAAAATTTTTGTTCTGCATGTAATTGAATAAAATTATGTAAATTATGCAAACAGTCAACATAACTTTTTCATCGTGGTTCTAAATTCAACGTTCTTCAGCATTGCAGTGAGGCAATGAAACCAGCCGGGTTACAGTGCTGGTAGACTTCATACACAAAGTCACATATTAAACCGTAAGCTTGAAGTCTTAACAATTTAACTCAATCACATTGTACCAAACAGACTGAAATAAAACACTTTGAACATTTACTCTTAAGTTCTGATTTCACCCAGCGGCAATTTAACCTACAATTTTGTGGCAGACTTTCTACAATTAAACAGTTATTAGTCAGAGGTGGATTTTTAGCTGCCCTGTCAGCAACGTCAAGCTTATCAAATAGGCTGATTGTCCGTCATTGTCCGTCCGACCGTCGTCCATCAACAATTGCCTTGTTCTCTGAAGCCAATGTCCGATTGCTTTGAAATTTGATATGCAGTTCACTTTGGGTGACCTCAGTTAGGTTTGTTCAAATTGAGGTGATTTGCATATTTGTATTTT
>LD345913.1:108089-127740 GCA_001465055.1 Ptychodera flava
TTACAGCTGTTCTGTTTCTGTTTTATGACTGACTCAATAAATTCCTTTACCTTCTAGGGTAATAGAATACCTGATACAAATACACAAGGAAGCAACTTTCCCTCTTGTTCCATGCATTTTAAAAGAAAAGGAGAAGTTTGGCATCATAGTTTGCAGAAATATGAAGTATTCACCCTATGAAGTGACAGATGTTAATCATTTTGTGAAAATACTGGTATGATGATTTCAAAATTACCAAATAAACACACAACAGCTGAAATTAAATATCAAGACAACTTTGACACATCTGACTGAAGTGATTGCTAGGGATCTTAAATATGAATTCCAAATAAAGCTATCAAAATGACAGTTCCGTTAGAGGATGACAGTACAGAAAATATAAAGTTATGATTACCGGTGTATAATTTCAAATGAGCAGATGGACAGATTGGTAGATGATCAGGCTATCCAAAATTTCATGGAGTCTCATCGTTGCAAAGATAATCCAAGTAGACATTGATTTCCTCATCTTTTATTTGGTCATTCAATCAGTTAAACTAACGTCTACATTTCAACATGGTGTTTCCTCATCCAAAGGGTGGTAAAATCTATCCATACAATCAATTTTCTTTGAGTTGATGGTGAGAAGGATGTACAGATATTAAATTACACGACTTATCAAACAACTGAAGTGACTGATCCAAGAAGCTCCTTTTGCCATGTAATCTTTTTCAACCACTGTGACTTGAGACTAAAAATTGATGTGCCTGATAGTTTCATGAAGACAAATCCAGTTGAAAATGTTATCCTTTCTGTACAAATAAACTTCCTGTGGTACGTCAAGGATGAAACTAATCCCATATCACAATGCTCTACTTTTGTATAGTCAGGCAGATACAGAAATACAGTGCATATACACAATGTATAGGCATGGTTTTGATCAATTTTCATATTAAATGCCATCATGACATTCCTCGTGAATAAGTCTGCTCAATGCGGGGCAATTACATGTAAACATAGTGGAAAACCTTCTCTCTATAGTTCTCTTAATTGGCACAACTAAATAAACTCTGGTTTTGACTTTACCGGTACCTGACTACTGCTGGTAATTTTCATAGCAACTTCCTTTCAACTACTGTAACAATAATCAATAAAATAATCACTTTGACTTAATCGCTATGCATGGCAGCATTACTAAACATGATGAGAATTCCACTAGTGGATTTGAGTACTATATAATTGAAGAATTTTTGAGTTATAAATGGGCCTTTATAAAAAAAGTGAAATTAAAGCCTGACATCAGTTTGAATGTAATTATGGCAATTTTGTCTGTTATATATACATTTAGGTTTTTTCCAAATCATTGGGAGAGAATTTTACAGGGAGGCACGTTGATGTATATACGCCGCCAGAAATCCACTGGCAGATGTCAGGATATGCCGGCAAGAAAGTCTGATCAGAGCCTGTATCATACCCTGAAAAATAATCTCTATTACAGGGCTTGAAATTAAGATTTCAGAGTTGTGTATCAGCGTGCAGAACTGAATCAGGCCTGATTGTACTGGTATATTATTACATGCCTCATATATCGAATGTCCCATGCTCCATAGAATTCAATGGCAACCTGTTGATGACGTAGTGGGCCGCAGTCATCATTTGACAGAAAAGGAACATAACTATTTTCAATTTGACAACTTTGGGGTTTAAAAATGATAAAATTACATGTTTTACATAGGATTAATTGTTTTTACAAAATTATATAGCAAAGAATTTTATAAACTGCATAACAATATGTTAAATATATCAATGTGCCGTTCCATGATGAAAAACATTTCATTTTTTAACAGATGGATATAAACATTTGGAGTGAAAACTAAGAGAGGCATGTAATAAAGGTAAGGCATGTAATAAAAACATTATAACCCAAACAAGGGACTATATACCCTCTAGGCACAGACCCTTTGCCCTCCTTATGTCTGGTAAATGGTCACCTACCGTTGGGTACATAGTTTTATTATTTGGGCAAATATTAGGTGAAATTTCTGACAGTATCCAGCACTGTGAAGTCAAGACTGAATACAAAGCTGTGTCCAGTACCTACAGAGCCTGTTGCAGGATCTGAAAATCACCAAAATTCAGAGCTGTATAGATTGGTCAAAATCAGGTCTAATATATTTTACAGTAAAGCTCATTACACTGTTTTATAGATAAAAATGATGATATCAAGACACAAATTTCAGACCCTGTCACAACAAACTCTGTCAACATCACTGTATACAGTCCTAATACACAGCATACATGTATAGATGCTGTGATCTCAGCAACAGGCAGAAATTTCACACCCCTCACGTGGTGATATCGAATACAGCACTGGGACTTTGCAGTCATGCCCTCACAGTGATACAGATCTGTTTATCAGCCTTTTCCACAGCCATGTGGCATGCACCTTTGCTGAAATAGACCTGCACCACAGGGTTGTGTGAAAGCCAGCACAATTCTCACCTTGAAATGGGTACAACTTGAAGAGCATCCAGTCCTGTTCTTGGGTTGAATGAAAGCTGTTTGACAAAACCACTGTCCACCACATACCTTAAAGAGTTAATATTGCGAACAAATAGATCAGATAAAATTAAAAGTGTAACATAGTTTTTGTAATAGCAAAACTCAAATGTACTAAGTCTACTGACAGTCATACATATGCAGGTCAATAAATTAGGTCGTTTGTCACAATAAAAACTGCTGAATTGGGTAAACACGGCACACCCTGTGGTTACGTCTCCTAGGTATTGAATTTTTGAGTTTCAATCAGTCCTGCATATTTGTCTTGCGTGTTCAACATTGATTGGATTTGTACTTGTCCATTTGTTTATTGAATGTGTAAGGAATATGAACAAACTACATCTCTGATTCCACATGATACAGTCGCTATTTTCCAAATCTCTCGTGTTCTTATTCCTATTCAGATTTGCCTGATGAAGCCATGATTATCTACCCTTTGAGCACCAAATTCAATTTGTGTCGCTTTTATAAAATACCCCAGTCAATTTTTTTCTAATTTTTGCCAAAATTTTGACAAAATAATGTAGCAAATAAAATATCCAAAATAATAAATCCATTTGGATCCATTTGATCCAAAATAATAAAAAACATACAAAAAAATAATAAATTGGTAAAATGTTGAACTAAAATTTAGTTGGGAAAACTGCAGTTGGCAAAAAACACTTAGATGTCTGATTTATAAAAGGAACAAGTACATGTACATCCAGCCAACATGAAACAATATACCTCTGCCAAAGTAAGTGATTTAATTAAGCAATAAAGCACACCCTGCGATGGTACGTACCATGAGATTTTGACCAGTTCATGACATATATGCACTAGCGAAAGCGAGTGCATACATGAAGTGAACTGATCAAAATCGAGTGGTATACCGTTGCTGGGTGTGATTTATTGCTATTATATCATAACAGTATATTGAAATTCTGGCATGGAACATCGTAAATAGATTTTTGCTCAAGCTGAGAGCTCACGCGTGCATTATATCACCAATACCATGGTTCTTTTCGCATCTCCACCAATCAGATTGCTGTATTTGCACCATCAATATACTGGTATAATATAATGGTTATTAGACAACACTGTTACTTGACAACAACTGATCTACAAAGGCATCATTACAACATACCGTATTTGTAAGATTAGAAGACCCTGGGTCAGTGACATTGAATGGGTGTCTTATAATCAAGCCACCCTATGTTTTCCACCTGTACTGCTAATTTATGCTAATTTATTTGTATCAACTCAGCATAACTCCAGACTTTCACAATGTTCTTTGTCAGAATGTACGGTTCAAAAGCTTACACGGGCAAGATCTTGCAAACTCACAAAGTCAAACATACATGTGATTGAGTACACGTACATTGACAGTCAACCTTTCCTAGAATCCTACAGAGAAATCACAGAGAGATCTAGCGATGACTTCCCAACCTAACTTGCCTTCTTTATCGCTGTTTGAAATTCTACTGCTTAAATAATCCCTGGCTAACCAAGCTTGTGATGTGGTAAAATTAAAGCTTGAAGCAATCCTTAAAAATCCGAAAAAATTCAAAACAGAAATGGTATTACCTATTGCGGCATGTATACATGCATTAAATTTGCTACAAGGAAAATAACCAACCATTCAATTAAAGGTCAGTGTCGATTAAAAAATGACAGGGCAATGAATTTCTTTGTAGTCAACAGTAAAAATCCATCCACAGTGAAAAAACTCTCAGCTGGTATTGAAGTTTTGAAAAGATAAGTTGGTATAAGTTGTTCTTGCAGTGGTAAACTTATGAAAAAACCACTGTGTTTGAATTCTCTGACTGCAGTTTTCAAATTGACATGGCGATGCTATCAAGATTTCTTTGGACATGTTTTGCAAAACACATGGAGTTGTCACAGTTACTTAACTGGTATTTTTGTTCCTGTGTGAACGCCTGGCAAAAAAAGTTTGTTTGTACAGGCACTTTTACTTCTCTTGTCTGATGCAATCTATTGTTGTACACTTAGAAGGAAATAGCAAGAGAACATGGAAAGTGCCTTGATAGCCCTTTACTCTAATCAGTCCAACTGCTTTCTACAGAGTGGTGCAAGCTCTAACATCAAGAAATTTATTGACAGAGCAAATAAACAGCCAGACTCATTTGCAAATTGGTCAAGGACAAAATGAATTTAAGATTCAGAAATCAATGAACAGCAATTTGATATTGGTAGTTGTAAGTACATCAGTTGTTTTGCAGAGAAAGTCAAGGGCATGCACACTTCAGCTTGCCGGTAACAATCTCTGTTATCAGGTCCAGGGTTCAATTGTGCATTATCCCCTTGTGATTTTCCACCCGTGTAGTGCTTCAAGATGTACTGGAAATTACCCAAGGCTGTGATGGAACAGTGGATGGGCAAAATCAGTAACAATGGGAACCTTAACAGATTAACTCATGCTGACAGAGTTTTTCAATGCCTAAGAATCACATCCAATTAAACGAAAAAGGTTGTGCAAAAGATAGAGATTTGCACTGTGGGTTATCCGCATCTCCTGCGGCAGATTTGGACCTGCAAGAAAACCATACACATCTACCATGTATGATCCACTCAGACTACTTTGATATAGTCATTAGCTTTGTTGCGTCTATCACACTGAAGTGGACTAAAGTAAATTATATTTCGACTCTCTTTCTTCACAAAGTGCATGGTGGATTTTTCAAATCCCACAAAATGCTTGGTGGATTTTTCAAATCCCAGCAACAGGCTTTTCAGTGCCTATGCCAGTTGACATTTCTCTTCACATTAAAACAAATGTCAAGTATTTAAAACACTACTTCTTTTCTTTCTCATTTTATATTTTAAATGGGGCTTTTCTTTTCTTTTATATTTGCAATTAATTCAAATTTTCATCTCCTGTCATACATCATCACTATAGTTTCCGCATCATAAAAAGTAATTAAAGTAGGTTATTAAAAAGGTCTCCCTTTTCTGGTAGAAGTGGTTGTTTGGCAAGAAAGATTGACACCTCTCAGCATTTGTGTAATAATGATCAAGAAGTGTTCGAAGAGAGTGTTTTTTGATATTACTCTCATGTGACTTTTATTTGATAGTTTAATGATTCTGTAGCCTTAATTTACCTTTTGAAAATTTTGTAGCCAGAAATTATTGTGATGAAATAGAGAGTGAGATACAACCTTTTGAAGTGTCAGTCTGTACTTTGCAGTGATCAAGCAGACTATGGTGTTTAATTCAATTTTCCACAATTTTTTTTTTCTTTTTAAAATGAACAATTCAGTGATGGTTGTTTTTACTTAATTTGATAAAATAATTTCATAACAGTTCAGTTTTCCATTTCAAATATATATGCCATGCCCACGGCAGCATATGGTACATGTGCAATCTTATATTGAGACTTTGCTGTGCTAGAGAATAATTTAGATACGATGTACCATATGTAAAGTACACAAACATGTACCAATATGGCTCTGCAAGAGTTAATTTTGTGTATGATTGGATATCTTTTGCTTTCATCATATATTCTCAAATTATCTGTTCAGCTAGTTTTTAAACACTTCCAGCAAATCACAATATCAAGATTATTGTGATACTGTAAATATACATATAAGCACAGTAGCAATGCCAAGTCTGTGAAAATTTAATAGAATTTGCTACAAATTATTTGTGATAATTTAATACTACCACACTGTATGACAATTTAATACATGCAACACTGTTATAAGTGTTAGTACATTTGTGACGTACAATATCATACAATGCAACCCAAGATCCGAGGTATATGAATATTCCACATTGATGAAGGGTCATTAGCATAGAATTTTTATACCGAAACAATGCTCATTAATGTAATCTACATATTTGAATATCATTATACCTCGCATCTTGCACTAATAGTGTCAGTACATTTGTGACAATTTAAAACATGCAACACTGTTATAAGTGTTAGTACATTTGTGACCTACAATATAATACTGTCAGAACATTTGTTAAAATTTGATACTACCACACTGTCAGTACATTTGTGATAATTTAACACAGTTGCAACACTGTCAGTACATTTGTGATAATTTAACACTGCTACACTGTCAGTACATTTGTGACATTTTGATACATGCTAACATATCTTACCTTATTCCATCAATAGTCAATGATGTCCCTGCAATATTTGTCGCTATGACACATTTTCTGACGCCAGATTCAGCAGGTCTGAAGATCCTCCTCTGAGTTTCTATACGGAATAATCATAAAAGAATTCAATACTGAAATACACACTTGATGGTAGTGATATCCACGTATTTCAGTGTTTCCTTGAAGACATGGTCATCTATCTGCATTACAATCATACAGACACACATTTCCTGACTGAATTGCATGTGCATGACTTGGTTTTGTAATGCTTTCTCAGTGCATTTTCAATAGCATGTATTACACGATGATCAAGCAAAAAGAAATTTAGAAATGATGCAATGCTTGATGAAAACAGAAATAACTGCATTTTCTCATTACACCATCCTGCAGGGCAATTTTACCGCATTCATTTCATAGCAAAACTAGCAAATGAATTAAATATTAACATTATTCAATTAATTACTGAAATATTACCTATATCAAGACTATATTACTTTCTTATTGAATGTTTTTTTAAAGCCCGATTTTAACCTTTTTTTAAAGTTTCAAAAGAATTATTATGCAAATTCTTAATAAATTACTTGTTTCTCTTTTTATTTTGTGATGTCTACTCAGCTTGTGAATACAGAGCACCATTCAAACTTTGTTCACACTTGAGATAATGAAATTTGGTTCTTCAATATGACTATAGCTAGAGTATGTGCATGTAACTGCAACTATATCGATACATGTACATCTAGGATCACCTTTTTTTAATTAGAAATATAAAAAGTATTATTGTTTGGTGTCACCTTGAAGTTTTCAAATCATAAACCTAAACGAAGGCATTCGTTTAGAACACATTCCCACATTTGAAGAATAAAAAAAACATTTAGAGTCAAAAAATGAAGTTGGCGGTCGAGTCTTACTAGAGTACATGTACACTGATAAGACTTCTGCTGACATGTCTCACACAAAAAGCCTGGTACCTACTGGTATAGTAATTCCAGGTATCACAGCAGAAATCTTTAGAACCCTAAAGACAATTTTTTTCCTGCTATCAATCATCAAATTTGAATTAAGGTTTCCTAATACAGATGTACATGTGAGCAACTCTCAGCAGTGAGAGATCTTCCATGATTGTCACTTGATCAAGAAATCAAAGTTTTTGTCTGTAGGCAGGGAAAATCTACTTAACAAGTCATTGACAATGACATAGTCCCCACTTGCAATAGGAGTATTATCTTGATGGGGCAAGGAAATATGGTCATTAAGAAGTATCACTGGAGTGTATATGTTGAGATCTATGGGCATATAGGTCTATGTCGTTTTTCCCAATTTGAAACTCATGAGGCATGTCTATGTTATGGTTCTAAATCGGGCAAAAAGACCATACCTCTAGCTGTATTGGCCAGCCATGAAATACATATGCGCATAATAAATGAGGTAGAAGATGTGACATCTTAAGCTCTAATATCCTATCAAAATTGGAGGGTATAGAACTTGTGGTTACTGAGTTATGCATATATATGTATAATCAAGGTCAATGGTCATCAAGGTTACGTGACATTTTGAAAAAAAAAAGTTGTATTGCTTTTTAATCCCTATATGTCAAAAATCAGACCTCTAGCTCTATCCGCTTGCCTAGAATTAGATGTGTGCATAATTAATGAGGTAAAGTGTGAGTTGTCATAAGGTCTCCCATCCTACTAAATATAAAGGACATAGCACTCGTGGTTACTTATTTATTGACATAAATGTATATTTTAGGTAAAAGGTCATCGAGGTCACATGACATTTTGTCAAAATAATTCTATCCTATAGTTATCACTATATACCAAAAAACAGACATCCAGCTCTATTGGCTTGCTCAGAATTAGATATGTGCATAATTAATGAGGTACAGTATGTGGCGTCATAAGGTCTCCCATCATGCCAAATATGAAGGGTGTATCACTTGTAGTTACTGAGTTATGGACAAATATGTATATATCAGGTCAAAGGTCATTGAGGTCACGTGACATTTTGTCAAAAAAATTGCACTGCTAAGTAATCCCTTTATACCAAAATTCAGACCTCTAGCTCTATCAGCTCGCTCAAAATTAGATATGTGCACAATTAAAGAGTTACAATATGTCATAAAGTGTCCCATAATACCATATATGAAGGGTGTAGCACTTGTGGTTACTGAGTTATGGACAAATATGTATATTTGAGGTCAAAGGTCACTGAGGGTCACGTGACATGTTGTCAAAATATCTGAGATATCTGCGTGAACTGATGGACGTACGGAAGGACGAACGGACGCACGCACGGACACACGCACAGACATGACCAAACCTATAAGTCCCCCCGGACGGTGTCCGTGGGGACTAAAAAGCAGTCCATCTGCTTGTTACTGTTCAAAATCCCATTGGCATTACTCGCCAATAGAATTGGAGTCAATTACTTGACAGGACATGGCAGTCACACACTGACTTTTCATTTTTTCTCAGGATTACAGCTAGTACATGTTTCATTCAAATTTTGAAATACATGATTTTAGTATAAAAGTAAAAGCGGGCTGTTTTACTACATGTGAACATGGCTTCACATTCAGATCCAGTACACTTGTTATTGGTAAAGGAAGCTGATAAAATAACACAAAATTAAAATTAAATTAAAACGAAATTAAAATAAAACGAAATAAACTTAGAGTGATTAAATTTCGCAGATGTACCAAACTGTAATAGAAAGTGCCATTTAGAAATATTGCAACTAGATGTACATCATTCTATGTTAAGGTAGTATGCGCCTGGAAAGTCACTTAAACTTTTGCTCATACTTTCCTTAAGGATCTTTTAACCATTCTCTTTCAAAATCACGAATAAAAATTGGGGATCACTGTGTAACTTTTGGTTCTAGAGAAACAAATAACCCAAGCTTTACTGATATTTAAAGTTTAAAATATCCGCCATCCTTGTGTTAACTCTATGGACAGAAATAAAATTTTCGAATTTCGAAAAACTGAAAAGTATTCTTACACCAAGAGCTTTAAAATGAACCCCCACAAGTGGTAGATCAGAAAAAGTTTGAGAATCTGAATAACTGTCCCTGAGGCTTGTTCTACATTAACCTGGTTTTGTGTTCATTTTATAGACGGCATACACAATTGTAGAAACAAGGTTGAGACATTTCCTTGAGCGATTCTACCGTTTGGTTTTCAAGCAGCTGTTACAGCAGTTGTGAATATTTCTATAACATATTAAAGTGGCACTCCCACTTGGTAACATTTTTAAAACACATTTTTTTAATGCCAACGGTTGATATATGACATGGCGACTGCGCGCGGATCACGAGAAATCGATAAACACATGTCCTCAAAAAAGTAAAATTTTGAATTCTGGTGGCCCACCTAAATTCAGCTTCCGAACATCGAACGTTTGGCACTGGAGCCATTGTCAACTAAGCTATGGAGTACGAGTCTACGCTAAAGCTGGTGTACGCCACAGTACCACTCGCGTCGGTGATCAGTCATGTTCCGTGGGAGAAACCTGAATCTTACTGAATCGGCAAAAAAACGTAAAACAAAGTTTGCTGATTCCACCAGAATTCGCATAGGTGACCAGCACAGTTACGTTTGGTTGATACATAGCGGCCGCCTCGTGGTATGCAGACGCATACCACGTGGCGGCCGCTATGTATCGAACCATGCATAACTGTGTGGCAGACGACAAAATGTAGTCATCAGAGGCGGCTAATATTTTACAAGTAAAAACTGATATCTATGAGGTATTGGTTAAAAATCTAATACAACTGATTGAGAACAATAAAAAGGACAAAAACTAAGGAGAAGTTTAAAAAAATTTACCTGAGGTTAAGGCATAATGATGTATATAAAGTCTTTGCAGTTGGAGGTAAATAAATTGCGTCATTCGAACGTTTTTGGACTCCCTAGAATATCGACCATGAGCTAAACAACAAACCTTCGGGGGATTTTGAGTCATAATCAGAAACTTTGGGATATGAAAAATACGCTCGAGAAATGACATGTTTTTATCGATATCTCACGACCCGTGCGCAGTCGCCACATCAAATATCGACCGTTGGCATTGAAAAAATGTGTTTTAAAAATGTTACCAGTGGGAGTGCCTCTTTAAGGGAGACCGAGTGTTCCTGACATACCAGTACATCATGTGGACATCCATGGCATCCATGGGAAACATAATTGTTATTTCTTAGCTGTGGATGAAAACTTTGCCATAAATCCTACAATATACTAATATTGACAAAGTGATTTGCTCAAGCATTAAAATCAACTTAATTCAATCAAGAATTAGCTCAATCTGCAAACATTGTGGGATTTACACACGTTATTAACTCATTTATCATGACTTTTGAATTTCCATACAGTTACCAAATAAAAGCTGCATTATTTGTCACATTGACACAAACCTAAACTGGAACCAAATTTAAACATTATGGGACATATGCTTTCAGAATAAGTAGACCATCAAAAAACTGACCAAGAATAGCAAAAAATCCTCAACAAGCGACCTAGCGGCCAATATAGCTCCGCTGTGTTTATGTAGAGAATAACTATTTTTGACACATGTTGATGAAGAAGGTGGAAATCTTTGATAGCTCAATGCAGTGGCCAGAAAAAAGTGGCTAAAATAGCTGCAAAAATACACAATTGAAGATTTCATCATACTTTGAATAAATCACATCGGATCATCCCTAAGAACATGTCAACCAAAGCTATCTGATGAGTAGTTTTTTGAGAATAAAATTTTCTGACCAAAAATGGCAACAATTGCCCCCAAAAATAAAAATTGCAGATTTCATCATCATAATTTCAAAGGATCAAATTTAATTCATCTATAGAAACCTGTATACCAAATTTCAAAGCTGTTAGACCAGTACTTTTTGAGTACCACATTTTTTAACCAAAAATGTACAAAATTGACCCAAAAATTCAAAATTGCAGATTTCATCATAATTTCAATAAATATCATTTAGTTCATCTATAGAAACCTGTATACCAAATCACAAAGCTATCAGATGGGTAGTTTTGGAAATACACATTTTTTGACCAAAAATGGCAAAAATTGCCCCCAAAATACAAAATTACAGATTTCATCAGAAATTCAGTATATATTACTTAGCTCATCTGTAGAAACCTGTATACCAAATGCAAAGCTATCAGACCAGTACTTTTAGAGAAACACATTTTTTGACCAAAAATGGCAAAAATTGCTCCAAAATTACAAAATTGCAGATTTCATCATAATTTCAATAAATATCATTAAGGTGATCTGTAGGAACCTGTATACCAAATTGCAAAGCTACCAGATGAGTACTTTTAGAAATACACATTTTTTGACAAAAAATGGCAAAAATTACCCCAAAAATACAAAATTACAGATTTCATCAGAAATTCAATATTTATTACTAAGCTCATCTATAGAAACCTGTATACCAAATTTCAAAACTATCAGACCAGTACTTTTTGAGAAATACATTTTTTGACCAAAAATGGCCAAAATTGCCTTAAAAATGCAAATTTGCATATTTCTGCACAATTTGAACAAATCTGAAATAGATCATCCCTAGGGACATATGTACTAAATATCAAAGCTATCTGACTAGTAGTTTTGAAGAAGAAGATTTTTAAAGATTTTTTAACCAAAAATGACAAAATTTACCTTAAAAATACAAAAATGCAAATTTCACCAGGATTTGAATAAATCTGACTGAAGGCACCCTAAGTAAACTGCATATCAAATTTCAAAGCAATCGGACAAGTGGTTTCAGAGAAGAAGATTTTTTACCAAAAACACCAAAAAATGCCCCAAATATACAAATACGCAAATTTCACCACGATTTGTTGAAACTTAAGTGAGGTCACCGCAAGTGAGCTGCATATAAAATTTCAACGCAATTGGACATGCAGTTTCAGAGGAGAAGGCAATTGTTGACAGACGACGGACGACGACGACAGACGATGACGGAAAATCCACCTATTTGATAAGCTCCATGTCGCTGACAGCGGAGCTAAAAATACAAGATTGCAGATTTCATTATCATTTGGATGAATCTCAATTAGGTCATGCTTTAGGAATATCAAAGCTGTCTGACCAGTGGTTTGGAGGAAAATTATATTTTACCTAAAACTGGAGTAAATGGCCTTCTAAGCACAGTGGATTATTTCACAACAATTTGATCAAACCTGATTTAAATTATCTCCGGGGACAATGTACTGGAAATGTCACAGTAATTGAACAGGTGATTTCAGGATCCAGAAGCTTTGAATGCAAAAAGTTGACGGATGACAGCTGCCAGACAACCACGGAAAATCACTTTTTTGATAAGCTCAACAGCGCTGACAGTCAAGCTAAAAAAAGATAATGAATAAGCATATTTAGATGTGTATAAGGATGGAAATCCTAAGGAAAATAACAAAGACTTAAATAAGTTCTTGAACACTAAAAAGCCCCAAACCATATGGCAAAGAAATTGTAAACACGATTTTCACTGACTAAATCTAGAACATATAATGCCAATACAGTGAATATACTTTTGGTTTTTGCTCAACACTGCCTTTTACCAACCCAGCCAACTGGGAAATGATACTGAAAATAATAACAGAAAATAAAAAGTACAAGCTTCCTCTTTCTAATCCTCCCAGTCTTTCAAACTCAATGACACAAAATTGGGTCCCAGCGTCTTATGCTTGAGATTTAAGACATGTTGTTTTCTGAAAGTCCTAATGATTTCTATAAAGGCCAGCATTGCTCTAAGGCATGTTCCACTGTATGTCAACTTTCAAGCAGACGTACTGTGCTAGACGTTACAAGTTTGAAATGGCATCTAATGCGTGAGGGGAATCCGCAATGCATTAATTAAATAATGCTACATATTGGCATTGACATTCTTGTCACCTTCTCTGTCACAGCGATTATTTCACATAAGGCACCTGTCATTTGTTTCCATGAAAACACAAAAATTCGACTTAAAGAATGACTGATACCATCTAAATCTAGATTATTGCTTTAATGGCTGCTGTATATTACAACATTTATGTGTCAGATTACAGCTTAGTCTAGCAGCAGACTATCTCAGGAAATTTACACATGGTTCAGTGGGTTAAGCTGAAAAAGACCTGGAACCCTGTTCTCTGATTTGATAATAATCACAATTAGGTACAATAACCCAGTACTGCCTGAAGGTGGTGTAAATTCTGTCTCTGCTATCATAGTGTGATATATAAAGATGTTCTTAGGCATCAGAAACAAGGCATATTCATTGTATCTAAGTAAATTACATGCAATATCTAGGTTTGTTGTTACGAATGAGAAATTTTCAAATGCAGATTGAACATCACTTTTATGCATAGTCCTTCAGTTGAAATATTTTTTAAATATTTGACTGTCAAAGGACAGGAAATTTATCAGCTTTTAATAATATCGACAAGCAAATTGGCCAACGTAATAAAACATTCAAAAGAAAACAATGGACTAACACCATGTAAATACTCAATATCAACAACAACTACTGCGAGAACCAGGGCTTGATAACATGCCCTCTTTAACCCTTTGAGAGCCGTAATTTTTCCCACAAAAATTTTTGTGCAACATTTTACCATTAAATTTCCTGTAGTATTTTTGATAATTTTGAACAAAATGGACATCACATTTCATTGGCTACAGATTTTTATAAAAGTATTGGCAAAAATCTGAAAAAAATTAACTGGGGTATATCTTGAAAAGGCGACATAAATTGACTTTGGCGCTCAAAGGGTTAAATTTATACTTGAATTATTACAACAAGCTTTTTTTTGCTCATTATGTCCCAAGCAATTTGAACAATATTATGTGCCACTTGATATGATTTTTATCTTGACATCAATGAACTGACTGTAGTAGTGATATTGCTTATGCAAATGATAATAGAGTTCCCCTTGAAATTGTACAAGTAAATTGTTTTACAAAAGTTTCAGTTAATTTTTATTATCTTTTATCTTTATATCAATGAACTAGTTTAATATACATACATGTAAACTGATGGTATTAGTGATATATGGTAGATTATGCAGAATCTAAGCGGTCCCCTTTGTACAAGTGGATTGTTTGATAAAAGCATGACATGTGATATTTTTATCTTTTCTATTGATACCTATGAATTGATTACTCACAACAAACTGATAATATTAGTGATATAGGTTACACAGACATAAAAGAGCTCCCCTATGTACACTGTAGATTGTTTGACTAAGGCAGGCATCTGAGTGCATAAAGATAAGAACACCAGACTACTGCCATCACATATTGATAACACTATCAACTCTGTGCTAGCAAACAAACAACTCAGTGACTGCAGGAGACAGATGAAACAGCGCAACTATTTCCGAAAAAACTCAGTTCCTGGAAAATGTCACTTTATTTGCTCGCTGAAACAAATCCAATTAAAACTGGAAAAGCTACAATCTACGACCACTGAGAACTTGTGTCAAGAGATTATTTGCCTCACAGGTAAATCATTGCCTTTCACTGTATAGTGCTTGTTCACCTATATGTAACATTCTCATGGCAGAATACAGCATTACTCTGAATATTAATTTCTTTCGGACCTAATCTTATGCCAAAAACATAGGAGCGGATATTGATAGATTTTAATTCAGTGACATAAATTACAAGTAAAGAGGAATGTAATTTTTCTGCTAATATGTTGCTTGAAATGTGGGCATAATTTATACTCAGTCAATACATTAGAAACTCGTTTTTATGCAACATCCCATCTTTCAAGATGTTTATATTATCTTGACAAATTAATTTGACGATGGAGGCATACATCTTATGTACTGATCCCATGCTGTGACATGGATAGATTTTGCTGTATAAAATATTAGGACAGGATTGTAGAATACTCAATATGAACTTTGTCTGTCTCTTTCAGCTTCTTCATGGAAAATAAAAATTGAAAAATTGAGCAGACTATATCACTGAGAGCTGAATCCTGAAGAAAACCCCGTCTGTCAGAAGTATGTTTTCAATACTTTTCTCACTTTGATGACTAGATGCCGACAAACTTTTAACATAAGAGCTGGTATTGAAAGAGAAATGAAACTATAAAACAGATGGTTTTCAATTTTAAAGCCTAATTCTTTGGATTTGTCATAGTGCACGAGGTGAGTGGGCAACAGCGATACTTGTCTGCATACCATATTCTTTTCACTTTTGCAAACTACCTAATGTATTATCAACTTGCCTGAAATAGCCTTGAATCAAAATCATACCATATTTTCATCTGGCTTTTGTGTGAAGATATATGCAATCTGGTGATTGGCCTTATTAATGTTTGACACTCATTCATACAAAATCACAAAACACAAATGCAAACTCCCAAAGAGTAGCTCCAGAATTGTAATACGTGATGCGTAAATGCTGGCAAAGGAAGAATTGGTTGAAACCATGACAACACTACTCCATATGGTAATTGGTATGTAACTCTTACAAAGCTGCATTATGTCAAGCTATTCACAAGGTTTTTGCCAATTTTGAAATTGATAAAGGCACACTTACAAAATTCCAAGCGTCAGTCCTTATGAATATTGTGTACTGGTGTGATTCAAAAAATGTAACGATACTTGATCCCTTTGGTGAGCCATGGGAAAAAGAAAGCCTAACTCGTCATCTCTGACACGTCTCTGTCACTGGATATGGTTGGGCAAAGCAGTAAATGAAATATACACCTCAAAATCTGCATTTGAAATGATTGTTTCAGAGACAAATGCATGTAAAAGAAAGCAAAGAATGACCAATGTCCTAATTTTCAATCTGTATTTTATTTTTTTATTGTTTATTTTGCTTTCTTTAATGAGGGTAGCCTGGTATTAAACTCTAAACAGAGTTTCTCTCTCCCTTTGGATCCATGACATTACAACAAATTTATACAAAAACCACAAAAAAGTTTTAAAAGTAAAAATACAAACAACCACATATAATAACTGCCACATTTAACAAGAACAACAAGAAAAATTTAAAATTCGACCCAGTATTGTTTTAAATAACTGCTTTGAAAAGAGACAAGTGTCTCAGAAGATTTGACTTCTGTTTTCAACTTATTCCATTCCATAGCTCCCTGTACTGACCATGTATTTTTAAAAACATTTAGTTCGGCTCTAGGGATATCAAGCTTATTTTGGGAGCTAGCTCTGGTCACACGGCTATGACACTGATTGACATACTGGAACATTTTTGTCATGTACAATGGGGCTATATCTTTCAAGGATTTAATTACTCAACACATATTTTTGCATAAAATTCTATCAGGTAAAGGCATAACATGGATATAATTAAAAAGTCCATTGGTAGGATAATTATACGGATTATGGGATTTCTTCATATAACTGCGTGACTCCACCTATGCTGTAACACAAATGTCTGTATTAATTTTCTAATTTGTCTACAGTCTGTTTTCATAACCCTGCCATTAGAATAAAAACACTAGAGAGAAAACTGCAAGTGTCACTTAAATGTTGCAAAAATTTCAGAGTACTGGCTGTGATTACAGTGGAGTTTTTCAGTTACTGTTGCCAATTCATAAATCAGCCTTTCATAATTCCCATCTACCAGTATGAAATACAACATTTCTGGATGATTATCCAAACTTTTCAGAGAGTCTTTGGTCCATCCTGTGCATAAATTAGATCATGTATGATGTAGATAATGAAGTAGTGCCAGACTAAATGTCGCTGGTCCTTCAGTACTTTGCATATTACCTCCACAGGAAAGTAAGCTGTAATGCACTAAAAAACTTAGCGTGTATATGTAAGGGGTACATACTTAATATGTGTGATTTGCATAATTATAAAATTAGTACTACTTTGCATTTAAAAAGTTTAGAAATTTTGGAATTTACGCATAATGGGCTGCCGCTGAATCTAGTATCGTCGTATCATCTAGTATCGTAGCTGGAGTCAGTCCTTGGAAGTCGGGTTTGACCAGAACTGCAAGGTGGTGAAATCTCTGATATATATCGGATATTGACGTGCGATTTGACTGAATCTAGTATCGTCTAGTATCAATATTAGAGTCAGTCCTTTGTAGTCGGGTTTGACAAGAACTGTATAGTGGTGAAATCTCCAATATACCATAGGCCTATATCGGATATTTACGCGCGATTTGAATGAATCTAGTATCGTCTAGTATCGAAGCTAGAGACAGTCCTTGGAAGTCGGGTTTGTCCAGAACTGTAAGATGGTGAAATCTCCGATATATATATATAGGATATTTACGCGCGATTTGAATGAATCTAGTATCGTCCATGGGGTTCTGTCATAGTATCGATATTAGAGTCCCCAAATCACCGGTAAATATCGGCAATTTCATAGACGCAGCTTCCCATGGGACAACCGCAGTTCATTCAAGTATCGTCCAGTATCGATATTAGTCCCGAAATCGTCGATATGTCAAACTGCGATACTCGATTGTAAATATCCGATATTTAAAAATTGTGCAAAGTCGCGCCTTCATGGTCTGTTGCTGTCCACAACTTCTTTGTATTTTAGCTTCAGTGCCTTGAGCTTGCAGTGGCACTGATCTGCGGTCCTGTTTAAACCATTCTGTAGAGCCTTTTCTGCAATTTTTTTGTACACGAGGCTGTCGCGACACGTTCTCTTCAGCATTCTCTTAATGCGTTCGTCTGCCCAGACTCAGATCAGCAAACCTATTTCGTCATCTGACCAGTTATTTCCACGAGATGTAGAGCTGTGTTCGGCAGCCATGACCAACGCGAATATTGTATGTTGGTTGTTGTTTGTTTATGTTACAAATACCTGTCGCGTCAGAAAATGCCTCTGAAGCGGCTCGGTCCATCCACACAGCGATTTGCAGATAGAGTTAATCCCTACAACGGCTCAGGTCGGGCCGACTAAACCGTCTCAAATCTGAAACGCTTCAGAACCACTTCGGAGTGTCCACACATAACTTTCTGTGCCAGTATTGGCCCAGAACCGTTTCAGGGGCGTTTTAATGGCCTGTGTATGAACGGCATATTAGACTCATGTCTTAGCTAATATATTTGCATATTAGAGTAAACATAAAACATAATCCCATATAGGAGCAGAAACAATTCAGTGCTAGTATTAACACCTGCAAAGACAGCCAGTATCATTTTACCATTCCACACTCAGTCTAACATTTTTTTCTCAACAAGAAAAATTTCCTATCTCCCCTGAAATTGTACTCTACTCCCTATAGACTCACATGTCAACTGTTGAAAATATGTTTGCTTTTAAACTTAGACCCCCACGATATGTCATCTTTGCACCAGCTTTCTTTCAATGCTAATTAAATTACATTGTTCCAACATTTCTTCAGATAGGGAAATACATATACAAGCATTGTATATGTACCTTTCATTTATCAAACAACCTGTTAGAAACTTTGAATAATGTGACACAAGTGATGTATATTTTAATTTTTTGAATTGGCCAAACGTGACGGGTGTTTCATAGAAATTTTATCCTGCAATTAATTGTATAGAGAAATAAATATACAAATTTACATTAAAAAATGCATCATTATGATATTAAAGAGAGAACTGTCACTGTACTGATAAAACAATTGGAAGCAAAATAGAATTGCATTGTGACATGCTTATTATACTTGAAATTACAGAAGTGAAATGTTTCTTTTGTTTGTGTGTTTTTACTGGAGTTATTAGGGGTAGCACTTTGTTCTGGTCTGTACTGTACGATTCCCTGTGCATAATAACAATTAAAACTTCATTGACAAGTGCCTATGGTACAAACTTTGATTGTTGGTGAGACCATGAAAGGCTATACCCGGTATGTCTAGGGTGAAAAGTAACATTTACTCTCTCACTTTAATGTAATGAGGCAGATTTTTGTATTTGATTATAATTAGGAGGATTATCTATATATACATTAATCATAAGACTTACAGCTGTAGTCTCATTGAGTTCAGCTGCATTCATTCGGGTGTTGCCCAAGGTCTGGCAGTGTCTTCAAATGCATGCT
>LD345913.1:130664-145695 GCA_001465055.1 Ptychodera flava
AAGAGACTGCAGGCTTTCTCAATTTCTGCCTGCCCTGTCAGGAATACCAAGATGTCACCCTGTGGTTGGTCTAGATGAGTATCCATGGCGACCTCCACCACCTGTGAGGATAATGGGAATTTCAACTGTCTATTATTTGCCAACTCTCTCAACGTAACTAGCCATTTCACTGTCAATAATTGTCTCACAGTAACTCACCGATTCCATGTCAGAGAACATAAAGAGTTACTGTGAGGCACAGTATAAGAATACTGTCATTATAAATAGCTTAATTAGATAGACCAAGGATTTGGTGGACTTGCTGAGTTTTCAAAATTGTAAGTTATAAACACTGGGACGTAGACTACAGGATTGATATGTGATCATACCTTCAAACTTTGTATAGCTCCATAAAATCAAATTTTTTTTTTTTTATAAATAAATATTGACATGAAATTACAGAAATGTCCTGCGATGTACCCAAATCTTGTTATGGTCAACAACACCAATAAATTTCATTAAATTTGATATAGCTATTCCAAAGACAAAAGCATAATAAAAAGTTCATTGAAAATGAAAATCATCTTATTGTTTGTGAAAAATGACAGCACTTTTATGAGAAGACACTATATTGGATATCATATGCTTTACATGCACTGATTATCCATATGCTAAATAAGATGAATTTTGAAACAAATATTTTGACTTGGTTGAATTTGGAATGCTGCTGCAATACAATGTACTTCAGTGAAGTAAATCAGGCATAAATGTTGCCTCCAAAGAAAGTTTTAAAAAGGAAATATGAATTGTGAAAATGAAAATTTGAGTGAGGGCAATGCTGCATGCCAGGTATAGGCTCCAAACAAACTCCTTATAAATTGTAAACATATCATAAATAATAGATTTTATCTCAATTGAACACAATCAGTCAACTTAATCACTCATAAATGAGGTCAACACAATTTTATGCAGCATATATCTCCAGAAAAAAAAAATGATCTGGCTTGATGCAAAGAGCATGTACACTGATTCATAGAAATTACCGGGCTAATAATTTTCAACATTGCTGCTTCTATTTGTATAGAAATTTAATGTACTTCTGATTATTTCAATAAGTGAATTCATTAAACTCCATTTATTAGACAATCTTATAACTCTTTATAAAAGGAATGTGTACTTTGTTATCATTATTCTTCTGTGCAGTCTAGTAGTTTGGTATTACATAGATCTGGACGTGTAAGTACCTTGGCAACAGATACATTTACAAAAATTGTTATCTCAGTTTTTAAGGTAGCTGGGTAAAACCCATCAATACAATATAACATAATGTACTTCTAATGTACTGGAAGTAAAGCTAGTGACCTATTGCTCGATAAAACCTTCACAATTTTGGTGCAAGCTTTTGGTAAATTTCTATTTAATTGATTTTAAATTGACTTGGTTGAATGTACATGATGGAAAGTGTGCAAGAGACCCTTGCTTCACGTATCAATATAATTGTCAAAAGTTTTCGTTTCCAATACTTCGACTCTGGGCAGATATGCAATCTTATGTCATTAATTTTCAAGTTTACTTAGAATTCTACGGTGATGAACACATCTTCTCTGAGTCTCTCAAAGTTGTATTCCATTCATTCCTTCATTACATGTATGTATTTCATTAATCATTCCTATGATAATTTTATTGCAATGGTATCTGACGGTGTTACACAGAGGAAAAAATACACCATGCAACATCACTACTACATTTGGCTATGAGTGATTGAGGTCTTATATCTTAGTTCCAGCTCAAGCTATCAAAGTTTGTCAAAGTGCCAAGTAAGAGCTAGTATAAATACAAACATAATTGTGTATAACTGGCTAGCAGGTGAAATTAAACTGTCCAGATATCTTAAGCCATCTGATGGACAGTTGGAAATCATTGCTAATTATTTGGCGTTTAACAAGATCAGAGTTGAGGTATACTGAGTTTAGTATAGAAAACACTCTTATCAATGCAGTGCTATTTTTTCAGGCAGAGCATTTTTCAAAGTTACCTGGCTGAACTATTTTGTTATTTTTTTCTGACTTTCTTACATTGAGTAAAGGATTAGAATATTAAATTCAGTTTGGTTTGATGAATTTCTGAGCTATTTAATTTCCCACATTTTCATTAAGCCTGGCAAACACAAGCTTTTCATATCACAATTTTAACATGGTGCAAATACCCTCAAAATACATATGTCATGAACTTATCTTTCATTTGTGGAATCTGATCTCTGTGATTCAATCCTGACTTTGATGAATGCTAGCTTATGGGATTTGTAAACCTATTGAAAAGACAATGTTGAGGAAATTGATAATCTGTCTTTTATTTCTTATAAAGGGTGAACTCTACTCAGTGTTTGTTAAAGAAAAAAGACACATTGATTGATTGTGACGCCCCTGTGCATCTGTTCAAATTGTACAGCAGAACATTACCCAATGCAAAGGTCTATTCCTGTAAGTTGTGTGTGTAGTTTCAAATTTCTATTAAATTCATCAGTTGCTGAACAGGACTAAAAGTGTGGCAAAAGCAAATAGTGTAAAACAAGACACTAAGTATGAAATGAAGCAGGGGTAGTGGCTGACTAGAAAAATATTAGCAACAGCACCAAGTGTCACAGTAGAGAAAATGCTGAGTTAAATATAGAAAAAAGCTGTGAGAAAGCTTATTCACTTAAGATCAGTTTTGAAATAATATAAGCAAATTAATACTCCAACTCAAGTCTGTTGGTTATTGAGTCAAAATCAGTTATTATTCTTAACATTATAGAAAACTACCACGGTATAAATTTGGAACTTTGCTGCTTTTGTTTCAAGGAACTTTTATATTTTGTAAGATAAATCATGATTAAAAATTAGGAATCAACATGTAAAACTTTGAAATTCACAGGATGACAAGCTGTCTCTAAAAAGCTCTACCTTAATAGAATGCAGTTTAACATTCTGTAACACTGATTTTTGCTGCAATGATCATGCCAAAAATGGAAAAAATACTGATTATAATTTATACTGCTGGGCTTTGTACATTTTATCAAACTGAATGCAAAATTTTTGAGTATTCATGCAATTACTCAAAGAAATTCCTGATTTCTTTGTGATGCAGAAGATTAATGTGACAACACAGATTCAAAAATGAAAGCTAATGGTGTTAGCATTGAGGCAGTACAGTACATTCACCATGGATATCTTTGAAGTACATTTCTTGGCTTTGTTTTGTTACACACCTTTCTACATGAAAATGACATTGGTACACACAATTACACAATCAAAGTCAGTTTTATGGTGATCTCAGTTGAATTCAATAGGCCACAGTCCCTCAATCCAATGGGAATAGGCTATCAGTTACCTAACAGCACACTGGTAATACACAAGGCCGATTATTTGAACTTCTATTGACAATATTGTTAGTGTAGGACAATATAGCAAACAGGCAAATTTAATTACCACCATTGAGATTGTCCCCTTGAAGGGGGTGCTGCACCTAAACACAGCTTATATTGTTCAAAATCACTTTTTTGCAAATATTGATTCAATTTTATGTAATTTTTTAACCCAAGATTACAATATGGGTAGGGTTCACCTTTTTAGCTTATCAAGCAGTCGTAAGTTGTTAATTCTTCTATAAGCCAAGTTTATCACTTTCTTCTAAGTTTTGTTGAAAGAAATCATATGAAGATGCAAAAACTCTGGGTTTAGCGTCATATTCCCTTGACAAAAGTAAAAGCTAGCCTGAACTGTTTTCAGAATTGTTTTCTGCTAATAGCATATACTAGTTTCATATCAGACAAATATCAAAATTATGTCTCTTGGAGTATGAAGCATCTTGCATTGAGTAGGCTTGTGATCAAATAGACTAAGGCAAGACTGGACTAACCATTTCAGGTATGTCTGCTAAGGATAGGGTTGAAAGGCAATTATAAAGTCAAATTTAATCAACGAAATACTGGTCTGAAACTGCAATAGCTAGGTTCAGGTACTGTATAGAACATATTGCACATCAGTCAACAACTGTATTTCACTGACAGATGTGACCGCAGACATCTACCCTAAAATCTGTGTATTACAGAAACATGGCACTGCGACCAAAAAAATTACTTCCTGTCGAACATCTCGAAATATTCGTGTACGCACTTTGTTAAAGGATGGAATTGAAGACACTAACACTCTCCTTAAATCCACCAGTGTGTGATTTGGTGGCCATGATAATTATTTGTAAAACTGACAATGTGCCTGTAATCTGACTAGCCATCCAGAAAATGGTCAATTTGATATCACCCAGGATGTACATTACAGACACCATCAATAATGCCCACAGAATTTCCTGCAAAATTGTAATACATTTCCCGTTTTTATATATATAGCTGGATGTAAAAACCACTTTGACGAATGGTTTGAGGCATTACCCAGCATGTGAGGGCTCTCTATTACAGCGAATCCATCTGATATCAAAGGTTATCCACCAATTGTTTTGTCTTGCCATTATCTTATGCTCTTTTGCACTAAGACTTTTTATAACCTAAATCACAAACAACCTGCTCATCACTTACTGGTATGGTGACAAGATGACTAATTGTCACAGTAAACAGAAAGTGGAGCTAAAACTGTTTAAAAGTCTTCTTTTGTTTTGGTAATATATGCATTCTCACCTGGGGCAGGCAAGTCAACCAAACGCCATAAATTTCTGTACATTCCCTTTAATGGCCCTAATAAAGAACAAAGTCTGAGTCTACAGCTAAAATACGGGAGTAGGAAATACAAAACGGTTTGTGAATGAGAAAAATAAATACACATGGTGTAATCATCCATTTCGTGAAGACTTCAATTGAACTGTGGACTAACAATATCAAACATATAGCTAATGGATTACTGTGAAAAATCTGTATGAACACTGCCTTAATGATTTATTGTATCACTTTATTTGTGGATGATTGCTTTGAAACTTCAATAATATGTATATAACAGACATATCACAAGTGATTAATTTTGTACAGCCAAAGCCAAAAAATCTGTGGAACAGCTATATGTGACGTTTGATCTTGTGAAATCTGAACAATCAACACTGTGACATCCAGGGCAATGGTATCAGATGTACACAAAATCTGTTCTAGCTCTTATCATAAATAACACTGTGTCCATTGAAATACTGGATTAGTTTGTCAACATTGGTAAAATCACAATAATCACTGTTGCTAGGGTGACGTGGGCATTATCTGGTTCATGAGAATGGGAAAATGTCAACAGAGATTGCTTGAATGACGTGTTAAGTTGCCACTTTTGGATATCTGAAGGGGCGGACTGACTACCAGGAATTACGTCAGTATAATATGCTATCCAATCCAACATCAGCACTTCGTTCACAAAGAACACAGCATGCCTAAGGGTGAAATGTTGTATCACAAAGTACAGTGAGAATGAATCAAATGTTTCTACTATTTTTGCCTATAGTGCTAGCTCTGGAGCTTACACTCTGATTTCAGGATAAAATTCAGGATTAAAGAGGAGCAAAACTCAAAAAGCTGATCATCAAACAGTCTGGTCTTGCACAAATCTGTTATCTGTAAGGTAATTTGACAAGCAAATTAATACATGGCAAAATATGATTTGCAGATTTGTTATGGTGGTTTATTCGTGCTTATCTTCCTAATAATGTTACCAAAGTGAGTGCTACAAAAACATATACACTTATGCTATATTGACCTGAAATGTACAATGTTTATGTGCTGTCTCTTATAATTGATAAGATTCCTGATGGTGATACTAAGGTTTCTACGTAATAAAAGAGAGAGATAAAATACTTGATCTTTGACAGGCAAAGCAGTGTGAAGTTTGAAATAAGTGATGCAGATCTGCTGGTTGTGGGTATATTTTTCTCTTGTCATGCATTATGACCCTAACGTCATAAATTATCAATATGAATTGGCCAATGAATGAGACCCCCTTCTAAGGTACAAGTATTGAGATACACTCTCCTCCGCAGTGACGTTGAGGTTTCATAACACGAGAGACTGGCGCTTTAACGACAATGCTTCTTGACTATTGCAAGGTACTAGCACTGTCTATTGGCACGTTAGAGTTTTAACCAGTTATACCAACATGGTCATACACATTGACAGGTTGCAGAGATGACTTCATCCGACCCATCGAACGTCATAGAAAGACAATCAACGGACTGCACTGAGTTTTACTTCATCCATTTCAGAAGGAAAACATTGCAGACAGTAATTTTTTCCACTCTTTTTTTCCTTTGCAGCTGTGACAACTGTATGGGAAGAATAACTGATCTTGAGATACACATCAGAGACTGTCCATTATAATGGAACGACTAGATATCCTTACTGATTTCTGTATCTGATACTGACATTTGGAGATCAGTTTTCCTGCATCTGGCAACTCTATGAGCAAAGCTACTGTTCAAAATTGAAAGGAAACAGAATGTTTTATTGTATGTACCGACTTGTGTACTCGGCAGAGTCCAACTTCTCCCAAAGGGAAAGCTGATTAGCACTGTTGTAGGAAAGCCTCCACTCATAATAACACTTGACTAGAAAGTGCTCATGATGGAAACAATTTCAACCAACAATGTTCCATCGACAGTTGTCGCCCTGTACAACATGAAGATGATGGATCCAACCACTGTGAACATAACCCAGAACTCAACAGGTAATGGCACTGATGATTACGATACACTGGATCATAGCTCTTTTCCAGATTATGTCAACATAACTGAATTAGTTCTGGGCATTGTGGGAACTCTGGGAAATGCCCTTGTCATATTGGTTGTACTGAACGCAAGGAGGATGAAGACCCTTACAAACTACTTGATTCTGAATCTTGCTGTTGCAGATTTGCTCACTTCTGTATTGCTGATATTTAACCGTTACTTGATACATGTGACATCCCTGCCTGTTCCACCGGGTATTGCCGGGCAATTCTACTGCCGACTCTACTACAGTGCACAGTTTTTCTGGGCAACAATCAAGGCATCAACGTTTAACCTTATGCTGGTAACATTCGAGAGATACTTTGCCCTGGTCCACTCACTGACATACAGTGACTGCTTCACGAAATGTAAGGTCTCCATAATGGTGGCCATATCATGGATCTCAGCCTGTATACTTGAACTCACTTTTGCAGTCTTCCATCGCTACCACGAAGGTCACTGTCAGCTATTTGTGTGGCCGTCAGCATTCCTAGGAATGATTTTCGGAATCGCAAATTTCATAATAACTTACTTTATCCCGGTGGTATTTATGACGTGGGCTTATTATAGAATCATCTCCAGTTTGAAAACAAGGGCAAGAAACCTGCATGCTTCGAGAAGAAACTCCAGCGAGCAAGCCAGAGCACAGGCAAGGCGACGTGTCATAAAAATGCTCTTCCTTGTCATGATAGCATATGTAATCTGCTGGACTCCAAACAAAATGTTGTTTCTAGGGCATAATTTGGGGGCAGCTATAGAGTACAACTCTGACTACTACAATGTCCTAGTATTACTAGCATTTGCAAATTCAATTTTAAATCCATTCATATATGTGTTCAAGTACAGGCAATTCAGACAAAGCTTTCTCGCTATGTTTTACACTAACTCATCATGTTGCAAAAAAGAAGTGAATCAGACAGAAATCAATGAAATTCCTCTTGCCTCAATGTCTTTATCCTTACTTGCACAGGCAAACAATAGAATTCTACAAAATTTACAATAATCATGACCTACTAACCATCACTATAAAACTGTTTAACACTTCAAATATTTAAATGAAAGTTATTATTACTGTTACTGTTAATTAAATCCTCACTATCTAGAACTTCAAAGCTGATGTAGACTTTTAGTTTAGGATTCTGTCATTCAACTACAACTTCCAGTGAATCAATGATATCTCAAGTCTTATTCTCCTGTGGCTCACAATCCTGTTGAGATTATCAAGAGTTACTGGAAAGATTTATGACAATTAAAGAATATTTCGCATCTTGATTGACATGACATCAGTTGTTGGAGGGACTGTGTGGTAATCAAAAATTAAAATTAAATGTAAAACTTACAAACATTATTGAGGAATAGTAAGACTGTTAGCTGCAGGATAATATTAACCCTTTAAGTGCCTAGAAGTCAGTTTTTGTTGTCTCTATAAAAATAGACCATTGTCAATTTTTTTCAGATTTATGCCTAAATTTTGATAAAAACTGTAACCAATTAAATGTGATATCCCTTTGGTTCAATTACCAAAACAGTTACAGAATAATTCATATAAATTGATAAAATGTTGCACTAAAATTTTTGTGGAAAAAAAATTACAGCATTCACAGGGTTAATTATAGTGTGAGTGTGAGTGTATATTGCAAGTTTAGTTAGAATCTTCAGTTTTGAGCAAATCAATGATCACTTTTAACCAGAAAACTATAAAAAAAAATACCACAAAAAGAAGAGAAAACTGAACAAGATTTAAAGATGAAAGAATGCAAAACTGTAACCTACTAAATGCAAACACGGTGTTTATAAAAAAATAATAGCAAGACAACTTGGGAGATTAACAAATTCATAAAACAGTCTTCATGAATTTTTACATCTTTAATGTCACTTTTGCTTTTCAGCTACCTTTCTGAGTGAGGTATTGACAAGTATTTCTGAAAGGAAAACCTTTATCTTTATGATCAAAAACTGTTTCCATGGCAACAAACCATAAAGTCAGAGCTGCTTTAGAAAAAATAGCTACAGTAACATTAACTTAGATTTACAGTCTTTGAAATTGTTAGGATTCAATTTCTAGAGAATTTATTTACAGTGTCTGTTGATATTCAAATTGTGTTAACAACGTCATCAAATGGGCAGGACCGATGTTTTAGCAGCTTCAGATAATCTCCCTCTCCATACCACAAAAACAGGACAATACACTAGTTTGATCATGGAAAACTGAATGTTGTGCATTTCACTCAGTTCCGCTCCACACGTGACTGAATTGGCTTGTCGACTGCAGCAGTATTTCCAGTAATTTAACTTAGTAGGAAGTAATCTGCCATTGGAATCTCCTCACATTGAAGCTTAATGTACATTAAGTAACAATACGTGCATTAGCCATGACAAGGAGGTTGACCCAAGTAACCTACTACCATACCCATTCAGCACTTTATTCTTGGATAAAGTCACACACACACGTACATGACAGAGATCTGTGAGACTTCGCACAATTCCATAAGGCTTTGCACAATTAGCAGTGGAACAGTTCATTGCGAGGTTGAGCTCTATCACTTCTATAATGATTACTTTTTTCACCAGTGTGTCAACACACTACTTTTTAATCTATCTTTGATCATATGCTGCCACATTTTTTCCCCTTTTTTTTCAACCAAATGTCTGTTCTAGCGTACTACAAGGAGTGCACAAAACAATCTTCTGTGCAATTCTGTTCAGATGTATGTTTGGATGGGCTATACAACCTATGCATTAGTGGACCAACCATTCATTCACGCACAATCTACTTGTCACTCTGGTTGGAGGCACTAAGTAAGCATTATGATAACCAAAGTGTAGACTAGATCACCACAAAGGACAAAATCCGGTGAAAACTCAGTATTATATTCATTAAGGACAGTGGATTTGTGAAGTCTGTACTTGGAGTTTTAGAGAAATTTACGACAAACTACTCTCATGACAAGCGTTTCAACATTGTGGTTTTAAAATGTTTATGAAATAGAGAAATAGTTTTTTGTCAGGTATAGTGATGACTTTGTAAATATATTGCAAAAAAAGGAAAATTGTACATGAGGGATGTTACAATCAGAAAATTTTATGATGATTTCCGGGTAAATAAATTGAAAATGTAAAATACACGTTCCTTTTGTTTCAAACTAATATATTACATTTCAAATCCATACATTAATGAATATATTACATTTCAAGTCCATAAATTAATTGTGCTATGTACACAGCAATCTTGCTTGTAATTTTTTGCCATTATTTAATACTACTATTGATAAATGAGTGTAAAACATTCTAAACTTCATACTGTGTCAATAAACATGCAGTGAATTTTTAGTTCATGTCTGATATGAATTTGTAAAGAAAATTTTGTTAGAATAGAAGCTGTTTTGCATTGAACTTAGAGAAAAAAATACTCTTTGATTATGTGTCTGATAATATATGTTTACAATTTTGAATGCAAATGCTTTGTCATAGCATTATTAATGCATGCTATACTACTAATTACTGGTACATATTTGGTACTTAAAAGATTTCATCGAACACCCAGTTTATATCATTTTAGACTGAAATGACATTAAAACTAACATGAAGTATTATCATTTTAAGTCAGTTGTCATTCATTATAAAGGTTTTCTTCTGAACTTAATATTATTGATATTTTTGTACGACCACATGCAGGCAGTAATTGTAAACTTAAACTATATGCTTTGTGAACTGAAGTGCTAGCTGGAGCTGTGACATCTACTGTCAGTGAAATACATTCCAATCATTGATAGAATTATTCAGTAAAACATAACTAACTTGTTTGGTAGTGTAGTATCAGAATTTTTTAAGAAAACACATGAAATGTCATTCAATCATTTAGTTTACGTACATCTACGGTATTATAGCATTGTTTCCTTAGAGAAAAATAGAAATCTGTGTGCCTCTTCCTCCAAAAGTGTTTTTACCGTACATGTGATTGTCAAAGTACTGGTACTATTAAAGTGGCACTCCCACTTGGTAACATTTTTAAAACACATTTTTTAGTGCCAACGGTCGATATTTGACGTGGCGACTGCGTGCGGATCGCGAGATATTGGTAAAAAACATGTCTTCAAAAAAGTAAAAGTTTGAATTCCAGTGGCCCACCTAAATTCAGCTTCCAAATTCGGCACTGGGGCCATTGTCAACTAAGCTATGGAGTACGAGTCTACACTGACGCTGCTGTACGCCACAGTACCACTTGCGTCGGTGATCGGTCATGCCCTGTGGGAGCATGGAGGTAGGACCTCCATGGTGGGAGAAAGCTGAGTCTTACTGACTTGGTGATAAAAGAAAAACGATTTTTGCTGATTCCACCAGCATTCGCTTAGGTGATTAGCCCAGTTGCGTGCGATTGATAAATAGCAGCCGCCACGTGGTATGCATAGACGCATACCACGCGCTCGGTGAACCACACGTACTGTGTGGCAGACGACAAAATGTAGTCATCGGAGGCGGCTAATATTTAACATGTAAAAACTGATGTTTATGTGGTATTGGTTAAAAATATAATACAACTGATTTAGAATAATGAAAACGACAAAAGCTAAGAAGAAGTTTTCAAAAACTGACCTGTGGTAAAGGCATAATGCTGTATATAAAGTCTTTGCAGTAGGGAGTAATTGCGTCGTCCGAACTTTTTATAGACTCCCTAGAATATCGTCAACAGCACTACAACAAACCCTCGGGGTATTTCGGGTCAAAATCAGAAACGATCGTAAATCTTCGGGATGTGAAAAATACGCTCGGGAAATGACATGTTTTTATTGATATCTCGCGATCCGTGCGAAGTCGCCACGTCAAATATCGACTGTTGGCATTAAAAAAATGTGTTTTAAAAATGTTACCAAATGGGAATGCCTCTTTAACTAATTACCAAAGTTCTATATCGGCCAATAACTTGTGAATGTTGGATGATTTCATTGTTGACAGTCAGCGTTCTTAAATTTCACACATAATTAACGTTTTACAAGTGATTTAACATATTGTATAACATGTATACCGTATATATATGACTTTGAATCTTTGTGGATTTTACATGATTTTTACCAGTAAATGTATTTTAAACAGGATGGGAAACATTATAGATATATTTATTTTGAAACTGATCATATTTACATCAGTATGCCTTGAGCATGGTGTTATAGTGGGTGTTTGCAAACTTTTCACCTCCAGAGTGAAAAGTCCCTGGTGTTTCATGGAATGGTCAAAATCAAATACAGAAAATATGGGATGAAAGAGTTGACAAAAGCAAGAAGCTGATTTAGCAAATTATCTTCTATTCATATTAAGTTTTCAAAACTTCATAGTGAAAAATTCAGGTTATTTTTTTGTTTTGTAGACAATTAAACTGTACTACTCAGTATTTCTGAGTGTATAAAGATTGATTTAAACATGAACAAAGTGTACAATAATGTCTGATACAACTAAAATATTACTATTATAATGTATAAGGTTTCATTGTATAAGAAACACTGTAAAACACATGACCTGCTCTTTGGCATGAGTATATAAACATATAAAGTTCATTGTACACATTTTCACACATAGACACACACATACATACATATGAATATATATATATATATATATATATATATATATATATATATATATATATATATATAAATATATATATATATATATATATAAATATATATATATATATATATATATATATATATATACACAAGATTCAGGGTATAATCAGATAAAACCCTAATCATATTAATTAATCCTAGCATTTTTGACTTTAAGGGACAAAGTCTGCCATTTTTCATGAAGTTTGTTTGATTCAAGACACTACTTATATTGTTTGATATGTTGAAAGATAATGAATGGGTGATTATGCATATATTCGACCCCGGTTTTAGACACGATACATGAAACCATCGCGAAAATGAATTAATGGTCATGACCATTAATTCATTTATACGATGGTTTCATTTAATTTGTCTAAAAATGGGGTTGAATATATACATCGTCACCCATTTATTCAGTATCTTTCAACACGTCAAACAATATAAGAATCTTGCATCAAACAAACTTCATAAAAAATGGCCAACTTTGTCCCTTTAAAATGACATCTTTCCAGCTTTACTAATCCTGAACTGTGCTTACTGACCTAATTTAATTCTTGATTTTGCTCAGAATGAGTAAAAGTCTAAAACTATCGGTGTCAAATCTCTGATTTACCTTAAATTAAATACCTTCTTTGATAAAATGTAAATCATGAGAAAGTCATTACATGTTCCTTGAAACCACAGTCTGTCAGTGGAATGTATGAAGACACATTACCAGTAGGTCACATTCTATATCACACTACATACAATTATGAAGGTTACACTCAATTTATACATCATGTGACCACTATTAGCCTAGAGATGCCTAGCAGTGTGCTCTCCAACTTCAAATTGACCAATGACTTAACAAAGTTCTCTCCTGGTGCAGAGAATTTTATCCACACGCTGTATGAGCACAATTTTCAGAAATTTCTAGATTGACTTGTATTTAATTAATTTGAGGGCACACTATGGTGCGCAGTCATTTTTGCATATAAACATAAAAGCGAATGAGATGAGTGAATTGACTGTAGCCTTCAGCCTTCATCTATTTCCTCAAAAATATTTCTAAAAATGTTGTGTGTATAATGCTGGATCTTCCATTGTGTCATTTACTACCGGTAGAGTCATTTACACATACCTCTACATACCTAGCAACTTTCATGTACATTGTATGCTCCAGAGTTGTTCCATATTAAGTGTCTTATCCACAGTGTGCATTTACAGAAACGTTTGACAACAGTAGCAACAGCTACAGGTAACATGCATTGTTACAAATTTGTCTAGGGGCAGGAAAATTGAAACATTATAGCTGTATATTTGACTTTCTGTTAGGAGACCTATGAGCCAAATGGCTTAAGTGTGATTTTGAAAGCTTAATTCTATATTTTTTAAAATGCGCTGTTCCTTAATCCTTACACTCATTCAACAAAGTATTTGAATAGAAGCCCGCAGCTGCAGCTGAAGTTGATCTTCTGTAAGCCAACACCATAGGTGTGTGACAGTATCACTTTACTAGGATTACAAGCAGCAACTAACCATTCATCTTACAGAAAGGTATTTGGTTTCTTTGGTGTGAAAATGTGTACAACAAAACTGGAACAAGAAAGCCTAGGGAAGGAAAAAAATTCCAAAAAATGTCTTGTCAGAGACAACTGACGTGAAAAAACACAGTAACAGATCATTCTCTTCATCTCCACTTGTCAAATAAACTGCAAGCAATCTGTAACTCTGCCCCAGAAACTGGAAATCATTACACATTCATATAGAGTATTTGTAGTTCATATAGATAATTCCTTTCTGCTGTTTATGCAATTCACACTTTGTAGATAATCGTTCTTTGACAAACATTTGAAGATTTGAAAAAAATATATCCAATACTTGACAACTCAGTATAACAGATTTACATGTTCTATTTATGTCTTTTGAAATTGTAAATGTATTCCAACACTTCTAATAGAATTTTACTTTTTTGTCACAGTTAATGAAGATTTCACTATAGGAATGTATATTTCTTTCTTAAAAGGAAAATAGAAATAAACTCTGTATTGTTTTCCAGAGGTGCATCATCATGTTGTTTTTTCATGTGATGTAAAAATGTTGATTGATGAAAAAGAATCAAAACATGGTAATAGGTACATTGTAACATATGAGTACCTGTCATGTGTGGCATGTTCACTTATAATACTCTGTTGACTTTGGTTTGAATATACCGGTATATTTCAATTGTGGAATGCATAATACAATCTTACAAAATGTTTCTTTCAGAGTCTGTATTCAAAATAAGTAAGTTTATGATCAATTTGAAGTGATAAGGTTCAAAATGTCACCTTGTTTTTTGTGCTGATAAAACACACCAGGCCTCCATTAGCTTGCCATTTTGAATCATTTGTTGTCTCAAATACCAATACCTTACTTTGCATGCCAGACATTTCACAAATAACGTCTGAAAAACTGGACCCTTACATTGTATGTTCAATATCTGAACGGTGTAAAGGCAAACATGATTAAAAGGTTGGTTGGCATTAGATGGTAGAATTAAACTAGCTTTGCTCATAATGTTTGTGTGTTTCTTTATTCATTTATTTGTTTATTTTTTATTAGCTTGCCATTTTCAGTGTTTCAGCCAGCGTGCGGCATTGCGACATTTGACGCAATTTGTTTTGTTTTGTCCTGATAAAATAATTGTTGTGGGCCACCATGACGCAATCTGAGTAAGGGAGCGTTCAGTTTTTACGGCCGGGGGG
>LD345913.1:153040-169550 GCA_001465055.1 Ptychodera flava
CAGACATACAGACATACAGACATACATACATACAGACATTTCCCTAGCCTATAAGAATAGCTTCCATTGCCATATATACATATGGCTATGGGAGCTAAAAAATGAATCAAAGCAGATCAAACTTGATGAAAATGGAATAAACCGGATCAAACTGGACCAAACTTGACTAAACTAGATCAAACAGGAAAAAAACCGGATCAAACAGGATCAAACTGGCCTAAACTGGATCAATCCGGATCAAACCAGATCAAACTACACTAAACTGGGTCAAACCGGATCAAACTTGATCAAACCAGATCAAACTGGACTAAAACCAATCAAAATGGATCAAACCAGATCAAACTGGACTAAACCAGATCAAGCTGGATCAAACCAGACAGGACTTTATCAAACTGCACTAAACTGAATCAAACTGGATCAAATTAGATCAAACCGGATCAAACTGGATTAAAATGGAATAAACCGGATCAAACCACATCAAATTTGACTAATATGGATCAAATTGTAACAAAAAACGGATCGAAGTGGATCAAACTGAACTAAACTGGATCAAACTGGATCAAGCTAGACTAAACCAGATGAAACTGGATCAAACTGGAACAAACTGGATCACACTGGATCCAACAAGATCAAACTAGATTTAACCAGATCAAACTGGATCAAACATGATTTATAAATAAATATGGCTGTTTGAAAGGGTATGGTCCACAGTATTTATCCGATTTGTTTAACGCTCAGAGTGATGTACATAGTCATCATACACGGTCTACTTCTCACCAGGATTCTTATGTACCTACCGGTAGATGCTTCTCTAAATATGGTCAACGTAGCTTTTAATACTGTGCTGCCAAACTGTGGAATGCTTTACCAATTGAAATCAAACAAACTACTGTTCTGTACACCTTTAAATCTGACTTGAAAGATTATGAGAAAATGAATGTTCCTTTGTAGATGTAATTATTGTAATTTTGCTTGAGCCCCGATGAAAATTACTGTACAAGTAACTCGGCCCTTCAATAAAAGTGTAAATAAATAAATAAACCAGATCAAACTGCATCAAACTGGACAAAACCGGATCAAACTGGATCAAACCGGACAAAACTAGATCACACCGGATCAAACTGGATGAAACTGGAATAAACAGGATCAAACTGGATCACACTTGACTAAACTGGATCAAACCAGATCAAACCAGATCAAACTGGACGAAACTGGATTAAACTGGATCAAACTAACCTACACTTGGTCAAACAGGAACAAACTGGATCAAACCAGATCAAACTGGACTAAACATGATCAAACTAGATCAAACCAGATAAAACTGGATCAAACTGGAATAAACTAAATCAAACTGGATTAAACCTGATCAAACCGAATCAAACTGGTTCAAACCAGACAAAACCTGATCAAACAAGACTAAACCGCATCAAACTGGATCAAACCAGAAAAAACTTAATCAAACCAGATCAAACTTGATGAAAATGGAATAAACAGGATCAAACTGGATCAAACTTGACTAAAAAGGATCAAACTTGAAAAAAAACTAGATCAAACAGGATCAAACTGGCCTATATCATGATCAATACGGGATCAATCCAGATCAAACTAAACTAAACTGAATCAAACCGGATCAAACTTGATCAAACCAGATCAAACTGGACTAAAACAGAACAACATGGATCAAACCAGATCAAACTGGATCAAACTAGACTAAACTGGATCAATCCGGATCAAACTGGATAGAACTGGCTCAAACTACACTAAACTGAATCAAACTGGATCAAACTAGATCAAACCAGATCAAACTGGCCTAAACTAAATCAAACTAGATCAAAACAGAAAGAACTGAATCAAACCAGATCAAACTGGATGAAACTGGAATAAACCAGATCAAACCAGATCAAACTTGACTAAATTGGATCAAACCGGATCAAACTGGATCAAATTAGATCAAACTGGATAAAACTCGATCAAACTGTATAAAACCGGACCAAACCTCATCAAACTAGACTAAACAAGATCAAACTTGATAAAACAGGATATACAACTGGATCAAACCGGATCAAACTGGATGAAATCGGAAAAAACTGGATAAAACTGGACCAAACCTGATCAAACTAGACTAAAACAGATCAAGCTGGATCAAACCGGATAGGACGGGATCAAACTGGCCTTAACTGGACAAAACTGGATCAAACAGGACCAAACCAGATGAGACTGGATGAAACCGGATCAAACTGGAGCAAACCAGATCAAACTAGACTATACTGGATCACTGGATCAAACTGGACTAAACCGGATCAAACTGGATCAAACCAGAAAAAACTTAATCAAACCAAATCAAACTGGATGAAACTCGAATAAACCGGATCAAACCGGATCAAACTGGTTCAAACTGGACTAAACCCGATCAAACTTGATCAAACTTGATGAAACTGGATCAATAAGGATCAAACTGGACCAAACCAGATAAGACGAAACTTGATCAAACCATATCAAACTGGATCAAACCGGATGAAACCGGATCAAACTGGATCAAACTGGATGAAACCAGATCAAACTAGATTAAACGGAATTAAACCAGATCAAACCAGACCAAACTGAATCAAACCGGATCAAACCAGATCAAACTGGACGGAACCAGATCAGGGTTAAACCGGATCAAACTAGATAAAATTAGATCAAACTGGACCAAACCAGTTCAAACTGGATCAAACTGGACAAAACTGGACCAAACTAGATCAAACCAGATCAAACTGGATCAAACTGGATCAAACTGGACTAAACTGGATCAAACTGGTTCAAACCAGATCAAACTGGATCAAACTGAACTAAACTGGATCAAACTGGATCAAGCCGGATCAAACCAAATGAAACCGGATCAACCCGGAACAAACCGGATCAAACTGGATCAAACTGGACTAAACCAGATGAAACGGGATCAAACTTGATCAAACTCGATCAAACTGGACTAAAAAGGATCATACAGGATCAAACAGGATATCAAACTGGATCAAACTGGATCAAAACAGATCAAACAAGACTAAACAGGTCAAACCTGATCAAACTGAATCAAACTGGATTAAACTGGACTAAATCGGATCAAACCAGACTAAACCAGATCAAACTGAATCAAATTTGATAAAACCAGATCAAAACTGGATCAAACTGTGGACAGTGAATGAATAAATCTGAAAGACCATGTCTAAGATTTCCACTGAAGTACCTGGAAGTGAAGATATCTCGTCAAATGTGAACAACCAGGCCAATAGTTTATGGAACAATCGTGAAGTTGACACTTAGAAGGCTCATTGTGTGAACACAAAAGCGAATTTCAAAAATCAGAGACAGGGTTTTTTGCCCAGTACCGTATATCAAGCTGTTGATTGCTGTAAACAGCTCAACAAGGTTGATTGAAGATTTGCAAGTACACTTTATTGAGTAAAAAAACCTAAAAGAACACTTGTTTTATAGTAAAACAACCGTATTCATACTATTTTGAACAAAAAACATTTTTTTTAACTCTTCAATGACCAAGCAGAAAAAGAATGACCACTTGTCAGGCGTTTGACTTCTTCTACGTGAAAATATGGATTGAAAATATAACTGTCAATGTCAATCCTTAAATGAATTATCTGGAGAGCTAGGCAACATATGATTTTGAGAAGATCCCTTACTGAAGAATATTAGAGAGGATGATAGTGTGGGCAAACAAATTGAAAAACTTTTCATGTCGTTTACTCAGTCACCTAATTTTGAATGAAACAAATTATTTGATAACTGACAACTGTTCGATATTTTTGTCTTGTAGATGAGAGGTTAATGTGCCAAAACCATTGAGGGCGCATGCTGTACTACTGATCCCTGTAGGTGTTCAAATGCAAGCCCAGGCATTTAACATTCAGACAAGACATAAACTTACAGTGCATGTACGGTATATATGGCAAGTATGGGGAACTCTCCTCAGCGACAAAAAGAATACAACATCACAGAACACACTCGCATGTTTAGTTAGCATTTCCTGACTAACTACCAGTACACAATGGAAATATTTATTTTGCGCCTGGGTGTTAAGCAAACATGGATTGATCTGTGAAAATTATTTTTTAACTTCATCAACATATTTTGTGAAAAAGCAAATAAAAACAAAAATTTGAAAATTTGAAAATACACCATACAAATGAAAGGAATATGTGACATGATATGAGAAACTCAATTTTAGGCACAGATTTCAATGTAAGCAAGAATATTTTATTCAGCTATGGCAGTTTAAACTTTTTTTTCCAAGATAGTGTACATGTGTGCGATTTTATGGCAAGTCAGGAGCTTTGTGGTGCCTAGAGAAAATTTTCCACTTGTGTATGTTTATGTTTCATTAAGGATGTACGATCGGAAAAATATAAGCGTACTGCGCCAATTTCCGCGCAGAAATGTACCCATAGTAACGACGCGCGCATAGTGACGTTCCGAACGTTTTTGCGTTGTACAAAATGTCGTCTGCAGGTAAAGGAAAATCGCGCCGAGAAAATGTTCAGCGTGCCCTCAAAACACGCTGGAAGGTACGAGAATTCAGCAAAGAGATAAAAAAAATGCAACATGACCGTAGCCTGTACAGCGTAAATCAGAAGTGTGACGTCTGATTTGCTATTCGTGGTTATAATTCCAATGATAGTGTCGCTAGTAGACCTACCGGAGAATGGAAGAATTTATTTATTTATTTATTTATTCGGAAGACCAACAGGAATAAAATCCCAATTACAGGCTCCGCTCGACATAAAAGGAAATACAAGCACAATCACACAAAATAAACAATAAAAACAAAATATACAATAAAAACAGACAATTGCGATTCACAAACGAGATCATGTATAAAAATAATTCTTTACACTATTTTTAAAAAGACTAAATCTGTCAAAAATATCAATATTTGGATTATATTTTGCAATTTCGTTAAAAGTGGACAGAGCACGTGGAATGAAAGAGCACTTGCGAACATTTATTCTGGTTGCTGGTACCCGAAACGGACAGTTAAACCTTAAAGTTCGTTGAACATTCAGTGGGATTTGTGTTAAATAAGAACTGTTAACCACAGAATGAATACATTTGTATAAAAAACAGAGATCAGAAACTTTTCTACGATTAAAAAGGGGAGGTAGTTTGAAAAATGTGCATAATTTTCTATACTCTGAAGAACAGTAAGGTATGTTTTGTTTAAAGCATAAGTATCTGATAAATTTCTTTTGAACACGTTCAACTTTATCAACTAGGTTCTTTTGCCATGGATTCCATATAACAGAACAGAAATCGAGGCAGCTCCGTACCAAAGAAATGTACAAGGCCTTCACCGACTTTACATTATGGAAATCTTGACAATTGCGTTTTAAGAAACCTAGATTGCGCATTGCTTTCTTGACGACAGTATCAATGTGCTCGGAAAAATCCATGGAGCCACAAAGTATGACACCAAGATCCTTGATTGACGTAAAACGTGTGATTGGAGTTGTATTAATTGAGTAATTAAAAAGAATCATCTTAGTCTTATTAGTAAAACTAATGAAGCCACATTTGTCAATATTTAACTTAAGCTTCCATGTTGAACACCAACGGACAACCCTGTCAAGATCATCTTGCAACAATGCGCAATCAGAAATTGACTGGATAGTTTTATAAAGCTTCGAATCATCTGCATATAAAATAACATTTGATGACCGAGCACATGTTGACAAATCATTGGCCGTCGCATAGTCGATTTGAGTGAACTAGCCGAAAATCTTGACACTTGTGTCAGTTGCGGGCTTGCCTTTACCGTTTACGATTGTCATCGTGTATACAATGGAGAAACGCCAAGTTCACGGCCTCGGCTCCTGGCTCCACGTAGGCCACGGTGTGTGACAACTTACTTAAGCTTAGCCTGCAGCGAAGTAAACCTAATCCCCACCGATAAGCGTTACGGCAATAAATATTACGTGATTTTTTGTATGCTGTATTAATATATAGACTCTAAAAGTAGAAGAACCTAAGTCTTTGCTTTGTTCTGTCATTTCCCTCTCATTAAAGTTTAATGGTAGGCTTAAATCATGACCATGCCTGGACGGGCCACTGCAGGTAGCCACGGCAGGTCAGCGGGATTTAAAGAGCGCCCTCGTGCGACGAACCCGGGAGAGCATGGTTTATCGCCAGAACCTGTAAATCCTAGTTAGTTTTTGCAAAATTGTGAAAAATCGAGCTCGGTGACCTACTAAACAAAATGTGGTTTTGGAAAATTCACAAAAAATGCTATTATTTGGCAAAGTTTGAGAAAATTGACATTAGTAGAAACTATCAATAATTAATAAATTACCCTCTCCCATTCCTAAAATTTGGGGCATATTTGTTGCCATTTTGGTTAAAAAATAAATAAGATGACTTTTAAACTCAATTTTAATGTAAGTAAAATCTTCAAAGTAGCTTAGGTTTATAATTTCTTTATTCTTTTACAGTGTAAACGTGAAAAATGCAATCATGATATAAATATGAAAATGATGACCTGTTTTATTGATTTTTAGTGATTTTGTGAAAAACCGTGAATTTTTAATGTCATTTTGTAAAAAAACAAGCGCGGTGACTCCATGTTTTTTTCCCAGTTTTGGACTATTCACATATGTAGGTATTCAAAAATACCCATTTGAAAAAATTGACATTACTTTTACTTTTTCCGATCATACATCCTTAATGGACAATAAAGTAATTTGAATCAAACTGAATTGAAACAATCCTTTCTCCAGTCTGCTATAGAATTTGAATCTCATCAAAGCTACAGGACTACAATATCATTTCATTGGTCTTCACACAAATTTAATTTCTGTAATATATCAATTTACACATGATAACAGTCTGAGAGCTCTTGTTTGTGTACATGAGTAGTGTGTTGTAAGGTGACCAGAAAATGATTTTCCATGAATGAATTCATAAGTACACAATAAGGAGTACCAGTACTATTATCATTGTAATTTTTATCACTATTAATGGTGGCATTCTGGTTTGAAAAATAGCTTTCCTTATATGAACTAAAAAGGCATATTTTGGAACTTTTGACTTGCAAGGAATGTAAGTTTTATGAGCATCAGAAGAGACAAACAGTGTCCAGCGACGCAGTATTATTTTTATGATCAAAGTTAATTCAGATTATTACAAATTAAGATAATACAGCGGTTGATCAAAGGTATTAAAGATTTTGCAAGGACTATGAGATCATACTGTTCCACAAATATAAAGGTATGCGGATGAAAATACATTACATCAAGGGTGAAAAAACTTTTACATGTATGTGTTGCAATTTATTTTACTGATCTTGAACAACTGCTAACTTATTTATATTGTGAGTATGTTCCCTTGACCCCCTTGTAACATTGTTTTTCTCGAGTAGGGGTAAAAATAAATACCTTTGGTGTGAGGAAGAAATTCAGCTTTGTAACTACTTAGTCAGTAAACATTGCGTCACAAAGAAAGTCCACTTACACCTTTAATATTACCTACTAGATGTGCCATACAAGACGAGTTCTTTCCATAGGGGTTGTGAGAACATATCTCATCAATGGTCAATTCCTATCGGATGGAATATCAAGTTTTTTTACTTATTACATGGACACAACCTGGCACATCAGGATAAACCAGAAAATTAACTTGCCACAATAAGACAATAAGACAATAGATGATCATAGATGTAGCAATAGATGACATAAAGAATATCAAAGTACAGACACAATACAGGTCATGCATAACAGAGGTACTGTTAGCTTGAAGTATAACCATTTGACACTGCAAATTTCAATGGGTTGTAAAAAAGCCAATTAACATATTTTATGCTGCAACAACACTTTTATTTTTCACCTCAAAGTTCCTGGTCATGCTGTTCTTCACACATTGTTAATTTCCATAATATATCAATGTACATGTGAGAATGGTGTAACAGCTTTTGTTAGTGTATGAGAGTAGTGTATTGTAGGGTGACCAGAAAATGATTTTCATTGAATGAATTCATAAGTACACAATTAGGAGTACCAGTACTATTGTGATTTTATCACTTTTTAAGGTGGCATTCTTGTTTGAAAAATAACTTTCCTTATGTAAACTAAAAAAGGCATATTTTGGAACCTTTGACTTGAAAGGAATGTGGAGTTTTATGGGCATCAGAAGAGACAAACAGTGTCCAGTGACACAGTATTATTGTTATGATCAAAGTTAATTCAGATTAAACCAAATTAAGATAATACAGTGGTTGATCATAGGTATTAAAGATTTTGCAAGGACTTTGAGATCATACTGTCCCACAAATATAAAGGTATGCGGATGAAAAGACAAGATCAAGGGTGAAAAAACTTTTACATGTATGTGTTGCAATTTATTTTACTGATCTTGAACTGCTGCCAACTTGTTTATATTGTGAGTCTGTTCCCTTGATACCCTCATAACATTGTTATTTTCGAGTAGGGGTAAAAATAAATACCTTCGTTGTGAGGAAGAAGTTCAGCTTTGTAACTGCTCAGTCAGTAAACATTGCTTCACAAAGAAAGTCCACTTGCACCTTTAACCTGTTCACCCCCAGTTCCCTGTAAACAGGTCCAAGATCACCATTGATAACAATGGGTTTGGGTAAAACCATGGTGGTGAAAGGGCTAAAATTATTACCTACTAGATGTGCCATAAAAGACCAGAGTTCTTTCCATAGGGGTTGTAAGAACATATCTCATAAATGGTCAGATGGAATATCAAGTTTTTACTTATTTCATGGACACAACCTGGCACACCTGGATAAACCACAAAATCAACTTGCAACAATAAGACAATAAGACAATAGATGATTATAAATGTAGCAATAGATGACATAAAGAACATCAAAGTACAGACACAATACAGGTCATACATAACAGAGGTACTGTTAGCTTTAAGTATAACCATTTGACACAACAAATTTCAATGTATTTTATGCTGCAACAACACTTTTATTTTTCACTTCAATTTTCCTGGTCATATCGACACAAGACTTCAAAATCTCATGTTATTAAGAAAAAGACAAAATGCCAGCAAAAGCTTTGATTCTATTACTGTTGATCATCCTGGTAGCCATCCCAGATATTTCTTGATATAACCGGTATATGTGAGATATATTAAAGTTACGCACCCGCAGGGTCTGCCAAACAATGTGAGTGAAGGATGAAATTTGTGGCTGGCATGATACATTTTAGGCATACTGAACCCCTCCCCCTTTCAGGCAATTCAAAAACATGGTGACCCAACCCTCCACCCCCTTTCACCAAAGTCACGTGACCCCCCGTGAATCACAACCCCCCAACCCTTGCCAAAGAATGGAAATATTTATTTTGCATGAAGGGTGACATATGTTGAGCAAACATAGATTGAGCTGTGAAAATTAATTATTTTTTAACTTCATAAAACATATTTTGTGAAAAAGCAAAAAAACAAAAAGTGACAAATTTGAGAATACACCATACAAATGAAAGAAACTTACGTGGCATTACATACCCATGTAACCCAGGTTTTCAGAAACTCAATTTGAGGCACAGATTTCAAATACTGAGAGCAAGAATATTTTACAAACAATCCTTTCTTCAGTCTGCAACAGAATTTGAAACTCACCAAGGCTACAGGACTACAATATCATTTCATTGTTCTTCACACATTGTTAATTTCTGTAATACGGTATATCAAATTTATACGTGATTACGTGATTATATGTGAGAACAGTCTGTGACAGCTTTTGTTTGTGTATGTGAGTAGTGTGATGTACCGGTATAGGCGATGGAAAATGATTTTCAATGAATGAAATAGAAGTACAAAATAAGGAGTACCAGTACTATTATCATAGTAATTTTTATCACTATTAATGGTGGCATTCTGCTTTGAAAAATAGCTTTTCTAAAATGAACAAAAAGGGCATACTGGTATTTTGGAACTATTGACTTCCAAGGGGTTTAGAGTTTTCTGGGCATCCTATGCAACAAATAATCAGTGTCTAGTGACATAAGTATTAATTTTATGATCAAAGCTGTTTTAGATTAAGATGATTATGGTAGTTGATCAAAGGTAATGAAGATTTTGCAAGGACTTTGAGATCATACTATCACACAAATACGAATATACAAGTATGATGAAAAAAGGACAACATCGTTGGTGAAAAAACTTTGGCATGTATATGTTGCATTTCATTTCACTTTTGTTGAACAACTGCCATCTTATTTGTGAGTCTGTTCCCTTGACATCCAAAAGAACTTTTTTAGTAGAGTAACCTAAATACCTTTGTTGTGACAAAAACATGTTTTGTAACTGCTGGAATGGTAAACACTGTGTCACAAGGAAAGTACACTTAAACCTTTAATTTATTACCTCCTTGATGTGCCATAAAAGACACAAGTTCTTTTCTTAGGGGTTACTTCACAAACCTTATCGATATTCAGTTTCTGGCAGCTGAAAAATCAAAAGGTTTTACCTATTTCATGGACACAACCTGGCACAACTGGATAACCAGAAAAGTAACTGTTGTGTGTTAATAATAAGGGACAATCAAAGATAAAAGATGATCATACATACTACAATAGATGACATAAAGAATATCAAACTACAGACACAATGTACCGGCAGGTCATGAGTAAGAGAGGTGCTCTTAGATATAACCTTTTTGACACTACAAATTTCACTGGGTACTAAAAAAACCAATTAACATACCGTATTTTATGCTGCAACAACCCTTCTTTTTTCACTTCAAATTTCCTAGTTACATCGACACAAGTCTTCAGAGTCTCATATCGTTGAAAAAAGACAAGATGCCTGCAAAAGCTTTGATTCTGTTACTGTTGGTCATCCCTGTTGCAAGTCAATCAACCACAGCTGGTAACAGGGGCTTGGTGGATCTACAGAGTCGTTATGTCAAAGATGGCAGATGTGCTTACACATTCATAATGCCAGACCAGAATGAATCTCCTTGTAATGGTGAATATGATCAGGCCCTGCAGAGACTCTCGGAGAGAATTGACCATCTGGAGGAGGGAAGATCATCTTATCCACTTTTGAACACCACTTCCTATCCAGTTGGTAAGTTTTTGCATCAAACGGAAATATATGACAATATGATAATATATCTCACATGTACATTAGAAATTCAGAAAAAAATCTCTGTCAAAGGTACACTTTCCATTTTTCCATTATTTTGTCTTTCCCAGACTGTCAGCATGCATACATTCTGAATGGAAATAAACTGGAGGAGGGAGTTCACTTCATTCAACCAGAGGGCTACATAGAACCATTTCCAGTTCACTGCGAAGTCACAGAAGATGGACCATGGACAATCATTCAGCGTCGGAAGGATGGATCAATCACTTTTGCAAATGAATGGCAGTCCTACAAATATGGATTTGGTCAGATCACTGGTGAACACTGGATGGGCAATGAGAAAATGTATCACCTCCTGCGTAGTGATGAATACAAACTCAGAATTGAGCTGGAAGATTGGGATGGCAACTCAACTTACGCTGAGTATGATCTGTTCAGAATTGGAGATGAAGCTTCAAACTATGCTTTGTGGCTGGGTGAATACTCTGGAACTGCTGGTGATTCAATGAGGTATCATGTCAATGCAAAATTTAGCACTAAAGACAATGATAATGATGAGTCAACTCTTTGTTGTGCTTGTGGATTTGGAACTGGTCGTGGTGGATGGTGGTATTATGGCAACAGCTGTCATCAAAGTAATCTGAATGGTCAATACATTTCCCAGAAGTCTGGTACAAATTATAACATAGTATGGCAAACCTGGCAAGGAAACCGTGTTAGTCTCAAAGACACAGTAATGAAGGTGAAAAGGCTGAGAAACTAAGTTAGAGATAACTTCCAAATTATTATACAATGGCATTTTCTGTGGGAAAATTGGACACATATGCTGGTATATAGAGCGAAAGGGGTACTTAAAGTCTTAGAAAAGCAAGGAAACTATTTTGGAATTGTTTTAAATTCAAAAAGAAAATAATTAACACCTAGTGTCAAGGAAATTGAGCATAGCTGCACTCTATTATGACTCCAACATCACTACATAGAACTGAAGACAGATCGGATGTATAGGATCAGTACATACATACATATAAATAAAATAAAGATTGTGTTCACACAGATCTAGTTTGTTTGTCCATAGAGCTAGCCTGCCCATTTCAGGTTGCATGCAGCCACCAACATAAGCCTGATGTAGACTTCTTAGTATCCATTGTCTAATTATATACACATCCTTTATTGCACATGACACTAAGCATCACAAGCCTTTGTTTCAGGCATCTTTATCCGGGTTCTTTTATTCTAGGCCATATGCTAATAAGGGCTGTGCAGTACGTGGCACCTGCTGCCCCCTTATACAGGTACCGGTATATACCAATATTTCACATCATTCCACGCTGGAGTTGCACGGGGGCATCTGTTACTCCAGATCACTAACTCCAACAAGGCCAAGCAGCCTAGGCCGGAGTCTCCCACTTTACACCATCATTACCGGTATGGCAACATCTATGCTGGAGCTGTATGCGGCACCTGTCACCCTAGATCACAACTCCAGTTGGACCGTGCATTGCTGCTGCATGCCACCTAGCCCAGAGCCCCAACCTTCACACTCACCACCATTTCACGCTGGCACCACCCCTCACACCACCAGGTTGCATCATTCCATGCTGGGAATCTTCCCAGATCATAACTTCGTCAGCCGTGCTGCCGCCACTCAGGCCGTGCGTTCAAATTACCGGTATTCTCCAGTTCAGCAAGTCAACTCTGGCTTTGATAGTGATCATGCATTTATTCTCCAGCTGAGTGAGTCAACTCTGGCTGTGATAGTGATCATCCCCACACTTCCTCTCAAACCAATTAATTAACTTGTCCTTCATACTTTCATGGGGGTCTCTACGTTCACTCTACTATGTACACTGTCCTCCGCTTGGGTAGTTCATTTCATTTCATGTCCCCCATTCAAGAAGTTGTCATCACCATCCTGGCGGAACCACTTTCACTTTCGGCTCCTTAAAAGTCTGTAAACCCAAGTTTGCAACCCAAACCTTTACTTCGGAAGCAGACTGGTGGAGACCCCTCGCCTCAACTTTAAGCTGTTTGTTACCTAGGTTATTGACAAATTTTGTTGCGGTTTGTTATTCATTTGGCACATTTATTATTAGTGCTCTATTTATCCGGGCATTTCTATATTTCCTAAGTAAATTAGTATATGTTTTGATTCTTTGTTGCATATTAAATATTCTTTTAACTACATATCATGTGTAGTGGCGTGTACTTGCAAAATACTATAGAAATAACGGGCGATGCGCTGACCATTAACGTTTATTTGTGGGCAAGGGCGAGAGGAAAGCCAACGGGGGAGGCTTACTGAGCCCGTTAATTTGGCTTTCCTAGAGACGGGGCCACAAATAAACGTTAATGGTCAGAGCGGAGTCTGTTATTTCCATTATATTATCAGCAAACCCAAGAAAACCGTCAAAATTTCCGAAAATTTCAGGAGCGAACGACAACTGGGCCCCAGAAACTGAGCAATACGCGATGCACTGTCATGCACACTGTAAAAAATTGGCAAATCCAGAGATGTTTTCAAAAAAAAGTATCTGAAATAGACCAACAAGTGCTCCTTTTTATTTTGTGATTGATTATGATTTACGTTTGAGCTGTAAAGTTACAATACTTTGAGTCGTTCATCTTATTATTCATATTCACGGGCATGTAAACAAACCATTACTGTGTATTTGTGGTCAGTCACGTGGTTCAGCTCGACCAATCAAAATGCGACGGGCAGGGCATGGTAATATAATGGTAAATATACAGATATATATATACAAGAAAAGAAATTTACGAAAGGCACAATATAGACAGTTGGCAGTCTTGTTCTGAATCAGCTCTAATGTTGTTAGTTTTCTTGAATGATAATTTTCTGATATACTACATACTGTGGTTGATTATAGTGTTAAAATTAGTCCTGACTGTACTTGCTTGGAATCATTGTGTCCTTTGAGCTTTCAGGTTTCTGAACTTACTCCTTAATAAGGTAGTATACGCTTCGAAAGTGAAAGATTTAAACTTTGGCTCAAACTTTCCTTAAGGAATCTTACAAACATTCTCTTTCAAAATCAAGAAAAAAACAGGGGTCTCCATGCAAATTTTGGTCCAAGAGAAACAAATGACCTGAGATTTTACTGATATTTAAAATTCAAAATGACAGCCATCCCTGTGTTAACTCTATGGAGAAAAATAAAATTTTCGAATTTCCAAAAATTAAGATGTTGAAAAGTTTTTTTACACCAAGAGGTTTAAAATGAGCCCCACAAGTGGAGATATATCAGAAAAGAATTGTGAAAGTTTTGAGAGTACGAATAAACTGTCCCCAAGGCGAATTCTTAGTAACCTTCACTTTAGGTATTTCCTGAAATTTCCTGGCTTAGAGCAAGCCAGCCATATCCAATCAATGTGCTCTGGAATCTTTTTCAAGTCAAAGAACACACCTAAAAATCAGTGGGTGCGTCGGAAAGGGCATCCATTATACTATGAGACAGTAATCCCATTGGGTAGTTATGCAGACTTTATACTCCTGCAGACTGATTTTTTTTCTTTTTAGAACCTCAGTTGTTCCTCATGTTATAGTTAAAGAAATTAAAATCAAAGACAAATTGTTCCTGTTGGTGAATTTGTGGAAGAAATCATGAAATTTTATAATTTGTGGCATGATATTCTGAGTGTTCAGTACTATTCACCGAGTGAGTACTATTCATTAATGTCAATTCAAATGTAACATTTCAAAGTGGTGAATACAGATATGTACACAGGGGAATTAATAATCTCACACCAATTGTTCAATTTGTTGTTATCTATTTTACTATTTGCACAATTAAAATTTAAAACTGATTTGCTGTTGCTATTGTTTCATTCATATTGATACTGATTCAAATTAGGCTTCCATAGCTGAGAATATTTACTATACAGATACAGTATTGAGTACAGTGCATAATGTTACACTCTTTCCTTTCTTACCCAGGAAGGAGTGTAACACTCAGCTCTGTTCTCAAATCTTCCATGTACTTACTGCTAAGGATGTTAAGGTAGTATGCACCTCGAAAGTGAAAGACTTCAACTTTTGCTCTACCTTTCCTCAAGGAATCTTTCAACCATTTTCTTTCAAAATCAAGAATAAAATCAGGGGTCACTGTGCAAATTTTGGTACTAGAGAAACAAATAACCCAAGATTTGCCGAAATTTAAAATTCAAAATGGCCGCCATCTCTGTGTTAACCCAATGGAGAAAAATAAAATGTTTGAATCTCGAAAAACTATGACGGTAAAAAGTTTTCTTACACCAAGAGCGTTAAAATGAGCCCCCACAAGTGGTATATCAGAAAAGAATTGTAAAAGTTTGAGAGTCCGAATATCTGTCCCCAAGGTGCGTTCTACCTTAAATAGGTTAAACCTAGTATTTGAATGGACCACAGTACAAGCAAAACCGTGTGCACAAACGCATATATGTGTATTTCCATGCGCATTTCAACATATGGGTTTGTTTGTACTGCTATCACGTGATCTTTTGGCATACTGAGTCTATTGAACGCTATGCATCCTTTTTTTCCGGAGTAGAAGCATTACTACTGTAGTATTTCTTGTACATGCATTTGCAGTGAAGATAGGTAGACATCAATATGATTGAAACAAAAGCAGCGACAACAAATTATTTCTTTTTAAATTTTATCAGAAAATAACAATATCAATAAGGACAACAACAAACATTACTTAGTTCCCTGTGATTTATACAGTGTAATGATTTTTGTATGGCTTTCACATTATACCTTTCGTTAGTTATTCCAACTTCGAATACTACTAAATACATCACTATCTGAGTTTCATTTGTGTAAGCTTTCTGTTTACTTCTTTTCAAGTGTACTGTGGAATCGATAGGGAAACATAGGTTCTGTTTGTATAGTTATGGTAACTTTGAAAACTACTATGTGTGTAAGCTTTCTTTACAGTGGAATGTGACCATCTATCCAAGTGTACTGCATAAGGACAGGCAGTGTGAGTAAATCATAGGTTTCGTTAATTAGGGTAACTTTTGAAATTAGAACAACATGTATGACAGCCTCAGTTTCAAATATGTAAGCTCTCTTTTCACTGGAATGTATCTGTTTAAGTGTACTACGCAGGACAGGATGTTTAAAAATATTGTGTCACTTGATTTTGAGAAATTAATACATCATTCTTACACTGCTTTCATTCTGCCTTTTGTCTTCTGTAAGTTGGCTTTGTTTGTTGTGTGAGTGGATGACTTTACCACATTGTACAGCCATAACACCATAACACTACCGTATGAACACAGATGCCACAACATGAATGTAAAAATAGCGTCAATGACACTGTAGCTCCCATCCTGGACTATTTAGTGTTTGTTCTCTGGTCAGATATTTGAACATGTGTGAAAGGGATAAAATGCATGAAGTGAA
>LD345914.1:14914-36508 GCA_001465055.1 Ptychodera flava
GCAAAAATAACACAGAACAGAGGCGAACGGGCGTAGAGTCTCCACTGTAATCGTGCAGTGAACGTTATCGATCGATATTCTTTTGTCCGAAATTGATACATTGTTGTTTCACTCACTCGCGTGTAGTTCCCCGTTCACTAGTCTATGGCGCCAAACTACGCCGAAGTGCGCCAAAATGTGCTGAAACGTACGTAAAACTATCACCAAAACTGAAAAAAGTGTCGTCGATATACTTTCAGTACAGGAAACCAACGGATACCTTGATATTAAAGTGTATAAGTCAATATACGGGTAATTGTGGAAATGTTTATGACGTGACCTCAACACACGAGCGCCCGGCACGAGCGGCACCCAAACAGATTTTCGATCGATAATCTATTGAAAATAAATTGATACAATGTTCGCCGTTGTCAATAGCGACCGGCTGAAAGCGCTGTTCCATAGAAATAATGCTTCGCGGAATACCGTACACTGAGGCATACTTTTGGGCCGTAGTGGTCAGAACCGGAAAAAAAAATTTTCAGAGCAGAAAATTTGAGAAAAAAAATTTTCAGACTTCTCTCCAAAATAAAAAAATATTGAGAATGTAACCGATAATAAAAAATTCTGCAAAATTCAGAAAAAAAATTTGCAAGTCTATTTTCATTTGAAAAAACTAAAATTTGAAATTATCAGACGTACACAAAATTTTCAGAATCCAGTCGTGACCACCCCCCTCCCAAAGTCTTATGGTCCATCCCTTTATTTAAAGTTCAAAAAATACCCAGTAGAAAGTTCATGCCAACAAAATGTCACCCTATCAAAAATACTGCCAAAGTACTGCTCCCATTTGATCAGGACTTTTCAAATAACTGCAACAAATTTGAGTCATGTATGTAGCCCATCCTAAACTGTATAATATATCAGTCTATCGAATTCTAAAATTCTTTGACAAAAAATAGGAAGACATATACCATAAAATATGCAAATAAACGGACCTACCCTAGGCATTTTCCAGGTAAACGTTTATGATTTATCTGCTCAATTTCAATATTTTGAAAAACAACCCTTATATACAACAACTACACTTCCCCCTCTATACAATGTTTGGTTCCTTGAAAAAATGTGTACTGTGTCTTGAATGACCAGAGTCGGCCATATTTCTATTGGAGATGCGTATTTTTTATTGAACGAATTTGATTTTTTTTTCCATATTTACGACTCCTCAAGCACATCGTTCTCGAGATTCAAAATTTTTGATCACTACAATAATGAACAAATTTATCTTTATCTTGATGAAATCATGTCTATTTTCACAGATTCAAAGTCTAACCTTTTGACGCAATAAACTTCTGACGTCGCTCGGATACGCATACTGGTACACTTTGGCCACGTCGGCCATCTTGTTTTTCCACTAACACGTGTCCTCACCACTTGTTCATATTTACGACTCATCAAGGACACCGTTCTCGAGATTCAAAATTGTTGATCGCTTCCATAATGAACAAATTTACCTTTAGCTAGATGAAATCTTGTCTATTTTCACAAATACAAAGTCTAATCTTTTGACGCAAAATCTTCCGACGTAAGGATACGCATACCGTACACCTTAGCCACATCGGCCACCTTGTTTTTCCACTAACACTAACAGTAACACATATCATCGCGACTTGTTACCATACAAAAGAGTGAAACACTTACCTGACTTTTTCCTGTGACGGTCCTCTAGATGCACTAAGGTTTATGAAGCAGCTTAGTGCCGTTACCTTGCTTCGGATTGCCAGCAATAGCCGGCCTTCGACGATATTTCTGACGATGAGTACTACGGCTTTACTCTAGCCAGAGACGATGCTGAAGTTGGACTCAGTTTCGGATTCGGTTTCGGATTCGGTTCTTATATTTCCAGCTTATGTTATTATTTTTTCGAAGAATATAATAACTACTGATACACAAGGAGATATTTTAACTAGATGAAATTACTGCACAAATAGCATGTATTTTATCACATAAATGTAGCATGTATTTCATGACATAAATGTTTCATATATAATCATAATTTGTAAAGTTTTATAAATCAAAACACTTTAGGCAGTAGAGCAAGGAACTGTAATGCATGACTACACAAGACAAAACTGCTGAAAAATCAGTCAAAAGTTACAACTTATGAGCTGTCCATCTCAATTATGGGCATTATGCAGTTTAGACTATTCAAGCTAACAGTACTACGCACAATTCAAAGAAATGCATTCAATGCTATCTTTATTACGCAACATATTATGTAAAACAACATCAATCAATACATCAAATTAATACAACATATTAACATTAAACCATTTGACACACATTGTGACATATAAAATGATTAAAGTATGTTTTTGTAAATATTGTTTTCCTTGCTCGACACTTCCTTTAAATTTTAAATTAGAGTGCTTTGAAGCTTTCTGTAATTTCTATTTTTAACCATTTTATATGCACACAATTTATGCCATGAAATATATGCATGTTCTATTGTGATCTTATTTTCACTTTGTCTAGTGTGATTATATATTATTTTAGCTGAAAAAAGGTCCAGGGAAAGTAAGGAAAATCCAGTATTCCACAGTGTAACAATTGGCTGAAAATATAAAATTGCTTTCAGTCTCTCGAATCCGAAACCAAATCCGAAACCGAATCCGAAACCGTGTCTAACTTCAGCATCGTCTGGCCAGAGTGTAACGTGGGGATAGCGCCCTCAAACCACAGATACCCAGAACCATGGTCATCATGCTTCCTATAGACTACCATGTATCAGAAAAATTAAAACTGTGATAACTTCATTAATATGCAACCCACGCCAACCAGAACCTTTTCAGTTCTAGCCATTTGAATTGTGAAGATGTCTACCAAATTTGACTGAAATACGTTCGGCCGTTTTTGAGATAATGGGGATACAGACACACGGACACACACACACACACACACAGACACACACACAGACAGACATGGCTAAACCATATGCTCACGTGTGTGAACACGTGAGCAAGAAAATGACAAGATATCTTTCGTGCTCATTGATGCAACTGTTTTCCTTTGTGTCTCAGACGTTCTGTAGAATAATACTTTTTTATGACCAAAATCAGAGTTAAAAAGGCAGTTTTTGTCATTAATAGCTGTGCTTTTATGGTTTCAATGTTACAAGAAAAGGTCATCTCAGACACTCTACACATAAGATTAAAATGAATCTCTATGGCTCCTCAGGAGATTTAATTTGATGGATGGCAAGTCTTAACACCCATCAAAGTTTTTGATTTACTGCTTTTCCAGCACGCCCTTCCTGTGCATGACTTTAATATACAAGACATCAGAGATACGATTTTACATTGTATTTATGTTGGAATAAGGCTTGTCTAACTAGAGAGGCTTGGTACAATTACTACTATGCATGTTGATAGAATGCTTTGCTTCAAGATACTTGGTATTCAACACCTGGGATGCTTTTGTACCTGTCTCTCCCTTTGCTTGACATATGCTGTGAGATGACCTGATGTTAATTATTAGCACCAACCTGAATGTGTTCTGGAATTTTGCCAGATATACATGTTATTATGTAACTTGGTTTCATTTTGTGATAACAATAGGATTGTGAGTAAGCTCCCTCACTTTGCCAAGTAAACACATCCTGGTCTATGACCTGATTTCACTTTGTATCATCAATCAGAGTGTGTATGGTCCCTCACTTTGCCAGGTAAACACATCATGGTTGTGACTTTACATCACATTGTATCATCAACCAGAGTGTGTGTGGTCCCTCACATTGCCAAGTAAACACATCATGGTGTGTGATTGATGTCACTTTGTATCATCAATCAGAGTGTGCATCGTCCCTCACTTTGCCAGGAAAAACATCTTTGTGTGTGACTTCATGTCACTTTGTATCGTCAGTCAGAATGTGTATGGTCCCTCACTTTGCCAGGTAAACACATCATGGTGTATGACTTGATGACACTTTGTATCATCAGTCAGAGTGTGTATGGTCCCTCACTTTGCCAGTTAACACATCATGGTGTGTGACTTGATTTCACTTTGTATCGTCAGTCAGAATGTGTATGGTCCCTCACTTTGCCGTGTTTCATTATGTATGACTTGATGACACTTTGTATCATCAGTCAGAGTGTGTATGGTACCTCACTTTGCTAGGTAAACACATCATGGTGTGTGACTTGATGTCTCTTTGTATCATCAGTCAGAGTGTGTATTGCCCCTCACTTTGCTAGGTAAACACATCATGTTGTATGACCTGATTTCACTTTGTATCATCAATCAGAGTGTGTATGGTCCCTCACTTTGCCAGGTAAATACATCATATTGTTTGACTTGATGTCACTTTGTGTTATCAGTCAAAGTGTGTGTGGTCCCTAACTTTGCTATGTAAACACATCATGGTGTGTGATTTGATGTCACTGTGCATCATCAGTCAGAGTGTGTATGGTCCCTCACTTTGCCAGGTAAACACATCATGGTGTGACTTGATGTCACTTTGTATCATCAATCAGAGTGTGTATGGTCCCTCACTTTGCCAGGTAAACACATCATGGTGTGACTTGATGTCACTTTGTATAATCAATCAGAGTGTGTATGGTCCCTCACTTTGCTCTGCTTTACGGACGTCCTCATGCCATGAACTGCACGCAAGGCACTGGCAGGGTTTGCACTGTTTGTGATAATTGAAACGTTTGGAATTAGAGAAGCTGGATCTCCTCGGCCATCGAAATACATTGGGTGCAGTAAATTTTGGATAAATGGTCATGACTGGCCGCAATCTGGTAATTTCTGGACATATTTCAGGAGAACTTCTTACCTTCCCATTTTCGTAACCTTTCTTATCTTTCGCGATTTTGACCAACCGATAAAATTCCTGATAAATCCACGGATTAGCATAATTAGTTGTGTTGACTAATTAATCACAAAATGTGTGTATATGAGATAAACGTTCTTGTAATGGGGTGTTAAATAAATAAAGAGTCAGGAGGCTAGGTTAGGCTATATAGTCATTTATAGTATTTACTACGATCAGTCAGAGCATGAAGAAAAGGAGAGGAACTAATAGAGAAAACTGAGAAAAACTCAATGATAAGCTTATTAATAGTGTATGGGCCGCCTGTGTCTGTACTAAATACAGTTTGATAAAATTCTTTGCATTGTTCAGTACACAAACAAAGCAAAGATCAAACATGGTTCATTTTACTATTATGTAACTAGGCAACACAAGCCAACGTTCTATAATTATGAAAATAGTATTCACCCAAAAATTGAATAACTCAACATACTCTGAATACTGTGCAAGGAAGTATTTCAATGATATTTACAGTCATGTAGGCCAAACTTTTGTTTAACTCATGCGATTGTAGAGCTCTCTGATTTGCTTCCATATGGGAACTTGGTAGTTGACAGTATACATAAATGGTGTAACCCTACTTTCAAGATGACAGAAGTGCAGTGCATTAAAGGTAATGCTTGTAGAATCCAAGCATGCATCAGCTAGATGAAACAACACATGCAAACATCAATTTTACATTGTATTTGTGTTGGAATAAGGCTTGTCTAACTAGAGAGGCTTGGTACAATTACTACTATATGCATGTTGATAGAATGCTTTGCTTCAAGAGACTTGGTATTCAACACCTGGAATGCTTTTGTACCTGTCTCTCCCTTTGCTTGATATATGCTGTGTGATGACCTGATGTTAATTATTAGCACCAATCTGAATGTGTTCTGTAATTTTGCCAGATATACATGTTATTATGTAACTTGGTTTCACTTTGTAATAACAACAGGATTGTGAGTAAGCTCCCTCACTTTGCCAGGTAAACACTTCATGGTGTATGACCTGATTTCACTTTGTATCATCAATTATAGTGTGTATGGTCCCTCACTTTGCCAGGTAAACACATCGTGGTGTGTGACCTGATGTCACTTTGTATCATCAATCAGAGTGTGTGTGGTCCCTCACTTTAATAGGTAAACACATCATTGTGTGTAATTTGATGTCACTTTGTATCATCAATCAGAATGTATATGGACCCTCACTTTGCCAGGTAAACACATCATGGTGTGTGACCTGATTTCACTTTGTATCATCAATCAGAATGTGCATTGTCATTTACTTTGCCATGAAAACATCTTTGTGAGGGACTTTATGTCAATTTGTATCATCAATCAGAATGTGTATGGTCCCTCACTTTGCACGTTTAACACATCATGGCGTGTGACTTGATATCACTTTGTACCATCAATCAGAGTGTGTATGGTCCCTCACTTGAATAGGTAAACACATCATGATGTGTGACTTGATGTCACTTTGTACCATCAATATACAATAGAATAGACAGTTTCAAAAAAATTCTGTGAAAATTGAAACCAACAGAAATGTACTAAAAGTCTATACAATACAGAATATTAAACTACATGACAGATGTCAGGCTATAACTTATGTTACTACAAAGGTCGATATCTGGAAAGAACCAAACAAAATCATTTTAAGTATTCATGCATCAATCGATTAGAGAATAACATTTTGATCCACTTACTACCAGGAGTTCTGAAAGGAGCATAAGTAAGTAGAATTTAGTTATCAAGGGGCAATGTCTACATACCTTCGTTGCATCAACGTTGTTAGGTTTAAAAGACACAGAGGGTATCATACTGAGAGTCATTGTTAGAGCTGTAAGTTTTAAAATTTTGAAGTAAGTAAATATATTTTGAATGCATTCTTACAGATTTATTTGTGATTTCTGTGTCAAATTCCAATGGACAATATAACATTAAACTGGTCCAATAATCATTTCCATTCAAGGTTATACATTACCAGACATTTGTGATTTACAAATTTAAGTAGGACCATCCTAAACAAGCGTATTCAAGGTACTTTTGTATTTCATAGAATTGTAACGTTTTGATGAGTAGAATCTTGTGTTTCATTTGATGGTGGAAGTAAGCATGGCTAGAAATTTAAAACAGGTTGGGACTGAGAACGATGCCTACATCCTTCACATTCTGTATTGGAAAAGAGTTAATTCAGACAACATTTCTCAAGGTTTAAATCTTTGCAGATATTTTTTCATCAAGCTATTTTCACTTCATAAATGTTACGATTTCAATCCATGGTGTGGATGGCACCAATAAAATTTAGGCACTTACCCTGGCTCTTTATTTGCATATTACTTAAACTTTCATGATAAGTGACATTTGTCCAAATTTACAGTGCTAAATTAGAAGAAACCTACTGCAGATACTGATCTAACAATGATCTGATTATAGCATGACACTCTTAACATTATCGGCTGAAATGCCTGCTAAATTATATACTAACAAAGTGGTGTTATCATTGGCGTTGTAAATCCATTGACTCTATCACATAAACTGCCTAGATATACCAATTTTGCCAATGTAACTGTCTTTATAGACATTTTAGAATGTCTTGTCGAAATATATCAATTTAAGTACAATGAATATTTATATTTAGCAATACTGATGCACAATTACACGTAACACTGCAATCACAGAGGCATATTCAGTTCGCATCGTGGGTGGTCCCTCCTCACTTTGACTCGTAAACCTGTGTGTGTGTAAAATGATGTCACTATGTACTGTATACGTGAATGTATGTAAGATGTTTCACTTTGATACGTAAATCTGCCTCTACATCACTTTGTACGTACAAAGTGGGATCCTTAAAAAAGCCGTTTTCAAGAAAAATAAGTAGCCCACGTTGTTCAGCAACCTCTTTTATGTCAGACTCTGCAATTTTTATTTAGAAATAAGCATTTCTTATCCATGATTTCACTTTGTACTTTTGTATTTTCACTTTGTACCACATGAACAAGTGTGTCACACTTTGACACATAGACTTGCTGTGGTGTGTGTGTGTGTGTGTGTGTGTGTGTGTGTGTGTGTGTGTGTGTGTGTGCGTACATACCGGGGTATACCGGGTATGAACATACATATCTCAAGCATACGTATTGCTGTTGCAACCCTCCTTGTAGCTTTCGATTTTTTGAGTGACCCCCCTCAGATTCCTCCGACCCCCCCACAAATAATGACGGCTCCCTAAGTTTGACAGAGACCTCATTTGACAATGCAACTGGCATGTCATAGTCAGGAACGCCTGTTGTTGTTCACGTTAATATTGTTTAACTTTCGGACTTTCGCTAAACAAAGGCTTTCATATATATTACAACTGTCTCATTTTTCCTGTTGGATTTTTTTTTTGGATATGGAGGCAAGATTTGACAGAAAAGTGCGTGAAATAGCCCACACGCGTACGTATGTGGAGGGCTGCGCATGCCAAAAGTACACGACAGCGTATTTTTGCCCAGACAGGAAAACTACTAACAATTGCTGAAGTTTTCAGTTTTAGTAACAATCGATTTCATCTAAAAATCAAGCAAGAAAAAGCAATATCATAGTAATCATAAGCAGAAAAAAAAACGGATCCCAATTTTTTTAGACTGACAGAAATACAACCGGATCTTCATCTCTCGCAGAAAACACAACAAATCGAGGGCAGCAACAGTACGCATGTGATTGAGAAGAAACCAGCATGCAGTCCAGTTACATTCAGTTTCCCGGATTCAGTTATCGCGCTTTTTGGAGATGGTGTCGGTTGACGAAGTTGACCTGCCAAAATGTACATCATGGCACAGTCCTTCTATCCACGATTGTGATCATGGTAATAGTCAATGGGCCAGGAACCGAAACCCTCCCCCCTCTAGGGTTTTTGCAGACTGATATTTTCTGACAGCTTATCTATCCAGCTGTCGGAATCAGATTATCTAAAAATCAAACACTTATTCTTACTTATTTAATGGTGACTAATGGTGCTATTCAATGGTGACATGGCCGACAAGGTCAAGGTAAAGGTCACCTTGAAAATTGAAAGGAAAGTAGAAATTTCACTATTTGTGACAAATATGACCTGTTATGGTTTCCGTTTATTTCAAAATTAATTGCCCTAGGAAGCTGTAAATTGGTCATCACATAGGTTATTATATTACTTTAAAGAAATTAAAGTTGCTTTACTTTTGTGGTATTGCATGATATTAAATTCAGTTACCATAGCATCTGATATGAAATTCTACACAAAACCCTGAAGATTAAAATATGTGAATCTCAGGAACTGAAAATGATACAGAAAAAATTCAAACACTCTTTCTTACATATTTTGACACGTGCTATTCAACGGTCATATGACAGACAAGGTCAAAGGTCAAGGTCACCTTGAAAATTGAAAGGAAAATAGGAAGTTAAATGTTTTTGACCAGTTAATGACCAGTTATAGTTTTTGTTTATTTCAAAATTCATTGCCCTAGGATTCTAGGAAGCTGTAAATTGGTCATCACATAGGGTATAATAATGGCAATCATACCAATCCATACTCCAATGACATTAGATATATATAAGTATGATTTGTATAGCGCCTGCTATCTACTATAAATAAAGTGCTCACTGGCGCTGAACAATGAGTGGAAATCACATATTAGCTTTTTGAAAAAATAGTGTTTTGAGTCTGGATTTGAAAATTGTTATACTGGGAGCAGTACGGATAGTGATTGGTAGCTGGTTCCATAGGATTGCAGCGGCATAACTGAAGGAGCAATCTCCATAGGATTTGAGTCTAGTTCTTGGTACTTTAAGTGTGAGGCCGTGACTTAAGCGCAGTGATCTGGGAGGACAGTTAATATTGATGAGTTCAGCAAGATATTGGGGGGGGGGGCAAGTCCATGGAGCTATTTGTATACGAGAAGTAATATTTTGTACTGTATTCTGTATTTACTGGAAGCCAATGAAGGTGCATCAGGATAGGGGTGATGTGATTTCGTTTTTGTTGTCTGTGTGATGAGTCTGGCACCTGAATTCTGTGCTCTTTGCAGATGACAAATGTACGCTTAGGCAGACCAGACAAGAGTGCATTGGAATAGTCAAGATGGTGGAGTGGACAAGTTTTTTGCAGGCATCTTGTGATAAGTACTTCCTAATAAAGCTGATGCGACGTAGATGTGTGTAGATATTCCTGCAATTTCGAAGAATATGTTGCTTAAAATCGTGTGTTGAGACAAATGTAAATCCAATATTGCGAGCTGTGGTGGATGGTTGAATTGTACTTGAACCAACTTGAATATTGTTAATGGTGGAGGGAGAGCGGTCAAATCGTGAACGAATGTGAAGTACTTCGGTTTTTCCATCATTAAGTTGTAACTTGTTTAGTGTCATCCAGTTTTTGATATCAACTAGGCAATCGTCAATGGTTGTAACTGCAGATGAAGTGTTTAGTCTAGAGAACATTTGGTAGACTTGATTGTCGTCGGCATATTGGTGGAATTTGAGATCATGATGGTGAATAATTTGACGAAGAGGACCATGTAGAGTGAGAATAACAGAGGACCGAGTACTGAGCCTGATGGTACACCGACGTCAGATAGGATGAGAACCAGTCTAGGACTGTACCTTGCAAACCGAGATCAGACAGATGAGAGAGGAGAATACTATGATCAATTGTGTCAAATGCTGCAGATAGATCCAATAGAACAAGGATGACGTCATGTCCTTTATCGAGTGATAATGTTATGTCGTTGTGAACTGTGATAAGTGCAGTCTCGGTGCTATGGAATCGGCGATACGCAGACTGAAGAGGTTCTAACAGTGAGTTGTTGTTAACATAATTTGACAATCTATTTGCAACAATTTTCTCGGTGATTTTTGATAGAAAGGACAGGTTAGAGATTGGTCTGTAGTTTTTGAAGACTTCTGGATCTAACGATGACTTCTTTAGTACAGGAGACACAACAGCGGATTTGAAAGCATCAGGGACAGAGCCAGTTTGAAGTGAGAGGTTGATGATGTTACTGATGGTGGTATCAGTGGGTCGATGACTTTTTTGAGGAGGTGAGCTGGAATCGGATCAAGACTACATGACTTAGATGGTGAAGCCATTATCACTTTCTTGATTTCATCAGGTGTGGTAAATGCAAACGATGACAAAGTAGATGGGATTAATTTGATGAAAGGCAGACAGGTGGTTGACTTGTAGGACACGAATCCAAGTTCATACGAATGGTCTCGATCTTCTCACTGAAGAATTGACTGATATTGTTAACTAGTAATTTGGCAGAATAAAACGTTGGTAGTTTAGATGATTTACTCTTGATGAGGTTTGAAACAAGGCGAAACAGAAACTTCTGGTCATGGCAATTTTGCTCAATAAGTTGCCTATAATATGTGGCTTTTGCTTGACGTATTAACTTAACTTAGTTGCACTGCTCACGGTATAGTTGACGATTAATTTCAATCTTGTTATTTCGCCACTTACATTCGAGGGAAAGAGATGCTTTTTGGCATAGAGAATTTTAACCCAATACCGTTTGCAATCAGGACGCTGAGTTATGAAGCGACTTCAGAGGGGTGCATGCTTGTTTAATATGTCTGCCAAATAAGAGTTTTAATTCACGACAGCTGTTTGTACGTCAGTTTTGGAACAGTGCATTTGAAGTTCAGCAATGTCGTCTTTGAATTTGTCAAGACTAATAGCTCCTGTACGACGATAAGAAATTTTGGTTTGTACTAATGCAGGTTTTTGCAGTGACAGATCTGTGTGGATGGGGAAATGGTCAAAAAGGTGGAGTTTGTCAACAACAGCTGATCGGATGATAGAGTCAGTATTTGCAAATATCAAGTCCGAGGTATGTCCACGGCAATGTGTAGGTTCATTCACAAATTGCTGAACGATTCCTTGAGATCCATGAAGTTCAAAGTCTTAGAGTCTGAACTATCTTCGAAGTGAACGTTAAAGTCACCAGTATGACAAGTTTGCCTGCTTTTGATGCATTTGATTCGAGAAGAGATCCAAATTCATTGTGGAATTTATTGACTGTAAATTTATTCTTGGTGTAATGAGGTGGGCGGTAAATGATTATGATCTTGGTAGAAACACCATTGCTGCACAGAGTAGTTTCTACAGCCTCAAAACATTTGGCTTGTGCTATAGGTTTCCATGATGTAATCTTAATGTTTGAATTATAGATAAGAGCAATGCCTCCACCTGTAGATTTAACGCGAGGGAAGTGTCTGAAAGTATAGCTGTGTGGTGTTACCTCACTGATGACAGGTTCATCACCTGAGTCTTTTAACCATGATTCAGTAATAGCGAGTGCATCGATATTGTGTTCTACTATGTAGTCGGATATCTCAGGTGCTTTGTTCCGAATTGACTGGGCATTCCAAAGACATAATTTCAGGTTACTGTTACGAGTGATGAGTTTATCTTGTTGTAAAACTGTAACATGAGTAAGATTACCAGGGATCCTCCCAGAGATAGATTCTAATTTCCTGGAACCAGCTCGAACACCTCTATGAGTGGATTGTTTTGCTTGAATACCTAGTGCCTTGATAGATTGCCATGTATTGGCTGTGCACTTGAGTCCAGCAGTGGAATTTATCTTGATTTGAAGTAATTCATGACTGTTGTAGTTGATTGGATGACAGGAGAATGTCATGTCATGGTAGACCAATAGGAGTGGAAGTACACTGAGTAGCATCTGGGGTGAATGCCGGGAACAGAAAACAGAGAGTGTCAATTACACCAGATGAGGTGTTTTCAATAGAAACAATGGATATACTTCAAAGGCCAGAATATTTCTGTCAGCTACTAGCATAGGCAGCAGTCAAGTGATGTACTTCAATCCACAGAATGAAAGCAAAATAGGAAAAATAAGAGTGAAAGTTCTCTATTACTTGCTGTTAATATTGTGTCAGAATTCGTAAGACAATAGTTGTAAACATAGACACAAAATAGCTCAGAACAGACAGTAAATAGACGGTACACAAAGAAAGTAATATTCATGAAAGAAGTGAGAAGAAGTGATGTCAGGTGTTTCGAAAATAGTAAGCGCATCCTGCCCCTCATTTGGCACACGCCATATATCAATCTGTAAGTCAGATAGGTAGTGGTCACTAACTAAGGCCCACTGTCACCGATGCCATCAGCAATCATTTGTCGAAGAGAGATATTGTATTTATCTACCAGCTTGCGATACCTGCCAAAAAAGTGTTTGAATGTAGAATATTAGTTTTAAAAAAAATTAAGTTGGTTTACTTTTCTGTTTGCATGGAATAATTCAGGGAACATCTCCATACCAAATCCATATCAATAAAACACTTTTTGTTAATCATGCATTGGCTCCTATATATAATCAGTTAAGATTTGAAATTCAGGAATTTCCTGTTCTTCTACAGTTGCTTGCGGTTCGTCCATCATTACTTCAATAAGCTTGGGCATGAGATCACCCTCTATCCACCTTAACTGAAGTTTTCCATCAATGATTTCCTAGCCATGTGCCTGCGGTGGGGGAATATTTGGGACTGCCTTGTCTGCCTGATACCATATCAGCGCTTGGTAATTTGCTCTTCTAATATGCAATCTCAATTAATCTCTACCACAGGCGTACGAAACGTTTCGTAGATCGTCGTCGGAGGGGAAGTGACGGACACTGTGAGGCCGAAGGCCGAACCTCGGTACTGTATAACAATACAAGGTATGTCACGGAAAAAATCGACCGGTGGCCAGAAACAAACAAAATAAAGCATCTACCTCAAAAAAATTACATCGACCGGTCGGAAATACCTTCAAACTTTCAAATCTTTACTCTGGTTACAGAATTATTTCAAATCTGCCAGTTATGGGCGATAATTGATTGTCCGGCGAATACTCGGACTTGCATTGCCACTCCGCCATTTTGAATAGCTTTTTTACTCCCAAAAGCCTTTGCGAGTGGACGAGTGACCCCGTGAACAGTTTGTTTACAAATGTCAGATGGCGGGATTTTAACATCACGCTGCCGAAGCAATGGTTTGCGTTGATTGCCATGTTGCCAGATAGCTGAAGTTGTATTCACTGACAGTATGAAATTTACCTAACGGTTAACGGTTGAATATAGCGGTTGTGGGGCCACGGGGTCACTCGGTCAATGTAATTTTCTTGAGGTAGATGCTTTATTTTGTTTGTTTCGGGCCATCGGTCGATTTTTCTGTGACATACCTTATATTGTTATACAGTACCGACGTTCGGCTTTCGGCCTCACAGTGCCCGTCACTTCCCATCCGACGACGATCTACGAAACGTTCCGTACGCCTGTGATCTCTACATGGTGGTAAGAGACTCAGATCCATTCCATCATAGGTGGACATACGCCTGCTTTGGCTGTGAAATGTTCCATAAATTTATCATACCTTACCACGTTGATATCACTTGTGGCTCTGTTTCCATACAGAAATCAAGTAAAATGCTCAAGCCTTTTGGAAGCATTATCATCAATTTCTGCTGACCTTCCTGTTTTCTGAAAAACATCCTTAAATCCCGAATGTTGTTGTAGGGTTTTCAGAACAGTCAATTTTCCTTTCCTGACAAAAGCACTTGTGGTATCACAACCACTGAAAGCATGCAATGCAGGGAGAATCTGACATATATTCGGGCCAGTATCTCGGATCACACTTTCCACGTCTAAAAGACGCCACTTGTTGCCAACTCCGGTGTCAAACAGAACACTTTGCTTCAAGTGATGTGTGAAGTTCAGGAGAAGTATGAACACATCTGTGTCTAGGGACCTTACAATTATTGAAGAGGCCTCTGGTGATTTTTCCCCTATGGACAGACAGTGGAGAATTATCCTTGTGTCTGCCTCTGCCTGTATGGAGTTCAACTCACCCATTTCTGCTAATAGTGTTTCTTTACCATCAGTACTTGTCAAATACGGATAGTTTTCAATCGGATTCGAACCCACAACATACGGCATCAGTCGCCTAGCTGAGAGGCCACAGACAGAACCACTCAGCTAAATCTCCACTCCCAAAAAAGAGTGGTTCAATAGCCGGCTAAGTTGTTACATTTTTCTGACTGAGACCGCTCAACACCTTGTAGAGTTCGTGAAGCACTCACGCACGTATGCTCACTATCATACAATGCACATACACACTTTATTGAAGCGAAGAAACGAATTTCATCGCTTTAACTGGGCGAACGATAACCTCGGGGACTGCGGTCCACCAGCAGTGTTACCAACCCAGGGTAGAAAATACGGATAGTTTTCAATCTGATTGGAACCCACAACATACGGCATCAGTCGCCTAGCTGAGAGGCCACAGACAGAACCACTCGGCTAAATCTCCACTCCCAAAAAAGAGTGGTTCAATAGCCGGCTAAGTTGTTACATTTTTCTGACTGAGACCGCTCAACACCTTGTAGAGTTCGTGAAGCACTCATGCACGCATTCTCACTATCATACATCGCACATACACACTTTATCGAAGCGAAGAAACGAATTTCATTGCTTTAACTGGGCGAACGATAACCTCAGGGACAATTCTGTCCACCAGCAGTGTTACCAACCCGGGGTAGAAAATACGGATCGTTTTCAATCGGATTCGAACCCACAACATACGGCATCAGTCGCCTAGCTGAGAGGCCACAGACAGAACCACTCGGCTAAATCTCCACTCCCAAAAAAGAGTGGTTCAATAGCCGGCTAAGTTGTTACATTTTTCTCACTGAGACCGCTCAACACCTTGTAGAGTTCGTGAAAAGTGAAACACCTCTTCTCACATACCAGTATCACTTTCCTACCGACAAGCTTTGATGCATATTTGTCGCTTTTTCATTGATCAAGTAGAAAGTCAATAAGAAATTTCTTGTTTTGATCATTTGACATAAATGACTTCCAGTCTCTAGGAACTTTAGTTAGAACCCCTTTGATTAAATTTGGTTGTGAGTTGCCCCTTCTTTCATATTCTCTTTCTATCCCTTTTATTTACAGGAAAGTAGGAGTCTGTCAAAAAGTCAACATGCTGTGCATTAGGAAGTTGATCAAACCCCTTTTTTGGCAAGCTCTCCGAATGTATTTGGTAAAGCTACTTGTGCCTGCAGGAGGGCATTACCATCAACAATGTAACTGATGTTACCTGTTTTTTGGTCTCGTAGTAGAGTTTAAATCGCCCTCTAAAACATGCATTAGCTTTGACATGTCAGTCTTTACTTGAGAGCAATCTGCAGAAGCAAGTGCCCTTGGCACAGGCCCCAGTGTGAAACTAAATACTCTCTCCATATTTAGTTAATGCTCCAATGCAAGTACGCAAGAACATTTCTATCAGCTTTTATTTCTTTGGACTTTTTGGACAGTCCATTAACTTTCACTGTTTTCGCACGATTTGCAAATGTTTTGATATTACGTCTTTTAATTTTTGCATGGAAGCTCATTGTTTTTTCAACAAATATTTCCTTGACAAATGACTCATAGTCTGCTTTGCCCAGGCTGTTTGCCTGGAGCAGATCATGTTCTATATCCCTTAGAGGAGGGAGCCTGATGAAAGGCAATACAGTACCTCTTTGTTATCAACTTCAAGTGGGTTGATAAAATTTGATATTGCCTGAACAATCCTTTTAACATATACTTCTGACAATCTGTGATGACCTCAAGTCTTTGTGTCTTGAAATTTCATGGCAGTTAATGTCAACCATCTAAATAGTGGCCTGGAGATAACTATCTCTAGCATGCTTCGTCATGCACCATCTGTAGTATACCGAGTGGTTTCTGCTGAAACCTACTATGCCACCGCGTGACTTGGCATGAATATTGTTTGGTCGATTGTAATGTCAACAGCATTTCTAGATGCTGGTACTCCAGATCTATTTACACTGAACCCATATTGCTTCAGGGGCTTTTCTGCTCCTGGATGTGACTCGGGTAAATTCAAAAGTGTCAGGAAGTACACTGTATGTAGCATACCTAGCATAGTTCTGGTGGTCATAGCTGAAAAACAGCGTGCACATCCTTTGAAGCGATGCCAAATGCAGATCAAAGTCATTTTCCTTAGTTGCTCTCTGAAATAATAAAATAAGGCCCACATATTTCATATAATTTAACCAAAACTGAGCTGTTTTGCCTAAAATCCTTGACGAACCGTTTCCTTGAATTCATAATATGGAGACAGTAGTTTATTGCAGCCGTCATCATGGAGAGCTTTTGATAGATTTTCTTTGCAAGGATCTGTGGCCAGGAGATGGAGGGTGTCACTTGTTTCATCAGCAAATGCATTCTCATTTTGCAACTCAAACACCTGAAGCAATAGACGTTCCCATGATTCAAGGACAAGCTTATGGACACGTAAAGCTCTGTTGTAATCTTTTTCAGTCATTACCTTCTCGATTGACCCACTGGCGCATATTTTTGATTCAATAAGAATTTCTTCAAAGCCACTACCCCTCAAGCTCTTTGCAAGGGCACCCATATAAGAGCATACGAGATGAAAACTACCTAACCTGACAATACAGTCTTGGAAAGCATCTTGGTTTTGCCACACTAGTTCATATGCTTTTTTCGCTACTATAGACATTAGTCTATAGAAGCTATTGTGATGGTTATCCGTCCAGCATCAGTATGTATGTATGTATGTATGTATGTATGTAATGTATGTATGTATGTATGTATGTATGTATGTATGTATGTATGTATGTATGTATGTATGTGTGTGTGTGTGTGTGTGTGTGTGTGTGTGTGTGTGTTTGTGTGCGGTGGTGTGTGTGTGTGCGTGCGTGCATGCATGCATGTACGTACGTACGTGCGTGCGTGCATGCGTATGTATGTATGTATGTATGTCCGTCTGTTTGTGAGGCGTCCGTCAACTCAAATATCTTGAGAACCGTAGTACTTACTGATTTGATATTTGTTGTGTAAATGAAAAATATGATTTTGAGAAACTGTTTTTTCTTGAATTTTTTGATATTGTCGAAAATATGCAAATTGGCACCAAAAAAGGGCGTTTTTGGTAAAAAATCTTCCTCTTTGTAACCGCTGGTCAGACAGTTTCGTGTTTTAGTATACAGGTCCCTAGGGATAGCAAAACTTAGATTTGTGCAAATTGTAATGAAATATGCAAATCTGTATTTTTAAGGAATTTTTTTGGTTGCCTCTATTCTCCAACACATTGCTGTTTCCAATGCAAGAAGAGTAGAATATGCTGAACAATGACCGATACGAATTATAAATGTTAAAATTTCAGCGCTTCCTGTTAGATGTCTCAAGGTCAAGCAATAGATGCTTTGGCATTGTCCACTGTCCATTTGTGACAACTGCACAGAGATCTTGACCAAAAGACGTAGCCAATCGTTCCTGCTTACCAGCTAAAACTCCAGGTTTCTTGCTAATAATCAAATGTGTAAGAAAATTTTGAAGATGTACTGATGGATGAATGGTGTCACCAAGTAAAAATGTTGATGACGGTGGCCATTGCATTTGTTCTGACTCTCTGTAAGCATTTTGAATTACTCTACTCAAAAACAATGCTGATTCTTCCAAACGCCTGGTATCCGACACAGCTGTTGTTACAGAGTTCATTGACTCTGACGTCAATTCTGCATAAAGGTTAATTATCAGGTTCAGACAGGTTCAGACTTATTAATTATGTGCGATGATTATACCTTAGGTGAGAAATCTAACAAGTACATACTGTTCTCGTGTTTATGGTCTTGGCGATTGATACAAGTAGGTACCTTGGCACCAAATACGTCAGGGAAAGATTGCATTTTATTTGTATGTAGATAAGGATTGTATGCATTGAATTGTATATACACGGTGTCTTTACGAACACCAGCTCAGACGAAGGGACAACATCTTGAGAGAAGGAACTATCTGGCAATATGTAGCATCCATTTATAAGAAATAAACGGTGTTATCTTTGAAGACTTGGAGTCTCTACGCTGTTTCTGTATCCCGATATCCTCTCGCATGGCGATTCCCCGAGGAAGATAATTGTCGATGGCAACACATGGTGGCAGAATCCGAACATACAGAGCAAGCTCCAGTTGGAAAAGTTAACACCGAACGAAAAATACGTACAGTACGATGGATGCAGCCGAGAACGAAGGTATAAATGTTGCTGAATGGCAGCGCAATGTCACGGCCAGGTTGGCAGAGTTACAGGACATCGTCTCTGGAAACGGCGATTGTTTAGGACCGGGCATTTTCCACGGTCTTGAAAATGAGAACGCGCTTCGATGGTGGCAGCGATATACTAACTTTGCGGACTTTCGATGCTGGTCAGATGAAAAAAGACTCAAAGGCTTTGGCCTTTACTTATCAGACGAAGCCGAGAGGTGGTTTCGGAATTTACCTGGCGATCGACAGGCTGACATCGAAATCTTAGGAGAGACTTTCCTTGAAAGATTTGATAAGTGTGGTCCTGCATGGTTATACGATAAAATGCTTTTCAAATTGAAACAGCAGTCTAACCAGACAGTCGACCAATACGCATCACTGTTACAGCTGAAGGCAGAAAAAGCCCGGAAAACCGACAAGGAAATTTTATCGTACTTTATGAATGGACTGAAACCTCCACTACAAGCATTCGTCGCAGGAATGAATCCCACCGATTTTACAAGCGCCTATGAACACGCGAAGACAGCCGAAGTTGTCAACAAATTGCAACAGGAGCCAGAGGAGGAGTCAGCAGAGTTAACGGAGGAGATCAAAGAAAGAATCGGACGATTGAAAGAACTTGTGAAAGAAATGTCGGACATTGAATCGAACTTGCATGAACAATCGCGTCAAAATGACTCACAACAGACAGGCAAGAGTCGACGGAAAGTACAGAAATACGGAAGAAGAAAGGCTGACAGCAAAGCAATACGGTCTAATCGCCGTCAAGGTATTTTACATAATATTTCGAAATGTTTTAGAAATTCAAGAGACTATTTCGATAGTAAAATATGTTATAATTGTGGGAAACCCGGCATATAGCCCGTCAATGTGTTAAGAAGTTTGTAGGGTTTCACCAGAGCAAATTTACTAAGCCAGCTGTTTGTGGGATGTCATTTACTGAAGGTGAAACTCGTAAAATTTTCCATACAGATTGTTCCTCCAGGAAAAAGAATACTTTTGAAGAAAATTTAATTCCTGTGTCTATCTGTAACAGAAAGGGAAATTCTTTGATTGATACAGGGGCTAGTATTACAGTGGCTCCCATGCGATTATTAGATTTAATTCCCGAGTTACAGAAATATCCGATTTTGACATCAAAATATAGTTGTGTACAAACGGCGGGGAAGGGAAAATTGAATGTTGTTGGGTTTATGAAGATACCTGCTCATGTTGGAAATAAGCGTGTAATGTTGAATGTTAACTTAGTTGATATTCTCACTCATGATTTAATTTTGGGACTTGATTTTTTGAAGCGTTATAGAGCTGTCATTGATTTTACTGCAAATAGTGTTAAGTTACAATCTGATGTACCATTGAGAACTACTGTCGATATGATAATTCCCCAAGGGCGTGAAATGATAATTCCCGTAAAGGTGCCGTATAAGTATGCAAATGGAGTGTTAGGGTGTCTTTGTGATAAACGGACCCGACTAACGCCTGGTGTTTTAGTAGCTAGTGGTTTGGTGTATTCGAATAAGAAATCAATGCCAATGAGAATTTTGAATACATTAGATACAGATGTTAAGATCAAGAAAAATAGTATTGTCGGAGCATTTTCGCCACTTCATTTATCAATTGAAATTATTCCACTGGTTGAACCCATGATTAATAAAGTTGCTAGCAGTCACAGTCAATCACAATATGAGAGAGATTACTTGCTTGGTCAATTGAAACTTGATGAGTTAGACATAACTGATAATCAACGTAATCAACTTAAAGATATTTTACTGCGTAATGCCGATGCTTTTGTTGATTCTAGTGGTAAACTGGGTCACTGTGATTTGATTAAGCATAAGATTCAATTGCAAGAGGGTTCTGTTCCGTTTCGTCGCGCCCCTTACAGAGTGACCCCTGATAAAAGGCAAGAAATAGAACGACAAATTGACAAGTTATTAGAACAAGGTATTATCGAACCATCTACTTCTCCTTTTTCAAGTCCGGTGGTTTTAGTCGTGAAATCAGACCATTCTTTCAGATTCTGCACGGACTTTAGGCTTTTGAACGGATTAACTATACCTGATTCCTTTCCCTTGCCAAGAACAGATGAATCTTTAGAAATGCTTGGTAAAAACAATCCCAAGTATTTCTCGACTTTAGATTTGCAATCTGGCTTTTTTTAGTTAGAATTGGATGAAGAAAGTAGGCCAAAGACAGCTTTTGTCACACATCAAGGGTTATATCAATATCGGAGGCTGGCTCAAGGGTTGAGAAATAGTCCCAGTTGTTTTCAACGCACCATGCAATATGTCCTACGTAACATCAATTGGCAGTATGTTTTGTGTTATATTGACGACATCATTATTTTTAGTAACACCTTCGAAGACCACCTACAACACATTGACACCGTTTTGACGAAATTACGTGAAGCAGGATTAAAATTGAAGCCTAGCAAGTGTCAATTTATGAAGCGTAGTGTTAACTTTTTAGGACATATCATAAGTCAAGATGGAATTTCGCTCGATCAAAGTAAAGTAGAAGCTGTAAAGAATTATCCCCGCCCTCACACAGTCACACAATTGAAGTCATTTTTGGGAATGGCAAATTACTATCGGAAGTTTATTAAGAATTTTTCAATAATAGCAAGGCCTTTACACAAATTATTGGGAAAGGATGTTAA
>LD345914.1:37963-50944 GCA_001465055.1 Ptychodera flava
ATACGTGGGAAGATGAAAATAATTTGAATGATGCCGCACGAGAGTATTTAAGAGAGCACCCTGTGAAAGTTACAGGCAAGGCATTGTTGTCTTTTTTACGAATTTGCCAATTGGTCACATATAAAGGTGAAACGAATGTGTGGTCACAAGTTAGTCTGAGATGAATGATTGGTGTGTATGCAAGGCCGGCCTAAGTATGTTAGAACTTTGTGAGTGGCGTGACTCGATTCGTTTGCCCCTGAATGTGATCAAATTAACGAAAATATGAATTTATAGTGTTGTATTTATCTTCTGAAAGTATCGAGATTTAGTCCTTCCACTAAAAGAAACCAAAAGAAAGACGTAACTGAGACTATTTAAATTTAGTACGCCCCCTAATGGGAGCTACACGAGGTGAAAAGGACGGGAATAGTTTAAGCCGTCATTCTCTGAAATTTAAATTGAAAAATCGGCGATAAAACCCACTCTGCCTCCTATAATGGTGAATTTTGTGTGACTGAAGTTTTACAAGATATGAAATAGAAATGCAAGTTTCGAAAAAGAGAGATATTAATGATGGTTCTGTAATACGTAGTGATACAAAGAAAAAAGATGAAACAAAGGAAAGATTTACTTTTCAGAATGAAGAGATATAACCCTTCCACTTTTGGTTTGTAAGAAATTATGAAAATATTCTGTGTAAATTGTAGTTAGAAAGGGCCCTTATTACTCATTATTCATGTATATTTATGACGAAGTATATCAACTGTTGTGTAGAATTATTTAACACACTTTCTTGAGTTATGTAATTTTTCTTCTTTTGTTCATGTCATTACTGGTTGTATGCTTTTCATTTTACTGTTTATTTCTAATTGAAAATTCATGCAGGACGCATTCATAGAAAGAAGGGGAATGTTAAAGAGTTCATTGACTCTGACGTCAATTCTGCATAAAGGTTAATTATCAGGTTCAGTCAGGTTCAGACTTATTAATTATGTGCGATGATTATACCTTAGGTGAGAAATCTAACAAGTACATACTGTTCTCGTGTTTATGGTCTTGGCGATTGATACAAGTAGGTACCTTGGCACCAAATACGTCAGGGAAAGATTGCATTTTATTTGTATGTAGATAAGGATTGTATGCATTGAATTGTATATACACGGTGTCTTTACGAACACCAGCTCAGACGAAGGGACAACATCTTGAGAGAAGGAACTATCTGGCAATATGTAGCATCCATTTATAAGAAATAAACGGTGTTATCTTTGAAGACTTGGAGTCTCTACGCTGTTTCTGTATCCCGATATCCTCTCGCATGGCGATTCCCCGAGGAACATAATTGTCGGTGGCAACACTGTTTCAAAAGCTGATTCAACTGCTCGGCCTGTTTGTAATCCCTAGGAAAACACAAACTGACTTCTATAGTTTGGCTGCCAAAAATTAAGCTGATTTCCAAAATGTTTAATCAGTTTGTTTTTCAATTTATATGTTTTATAGTTTGGATTGTAAAATTGAGGATTATTTTCAAGAATATGCGACATATATCTTTCTTTAAGCATTGATATTCGTTAAAAAATTCAAACCTTTTATGACGTTTTCAAAAATGTAACAACAGATATATTCAAATGCTTCCTTGTGTGCGATTTGTTTTTCAGTTGGTCCGAAATTACTGGTATATTCATCATCATCACGTGTGTATGCTTTCCTACAAGATTCATGGTAATGTTCTTCCCTGGCTACCAAATTTATACCTTCAACTGTACGTATCATTTTCTCGTCTTGCTTTTTCTCTACTGCCACCTTTATAGAATTTTCTGCTGTTTTAGTTTGACATTTGACGAGTTTTATATTTATTCCACGTTTTGTGATGCGATTCCTGTCGCGAAACAGACTGTTATCGGATGGGAATAAAACACATATTAACGACTGCTCTGATGTTCTGCGCCTTTTTTAACACATACATCGTCCGCATTACTTGCTGAACTTTTACGCTTAAGAAGTCTACCTATATATGTTAGTGAAATTATTGTAGCACCATCTGTGACACCCATGTACATTAGAAAGGAATTAAGGCACTGAAGAACAAATTTGGTCTAATCTATCCATTGATTTGTCCTGTTGCTGTCTAAGTCTACAAGTATCCTGAATTTTTTGGAAACTGAATTGTGACAGCGGCCTTACTTTCTTGTCCGAATTATTTTTGGGTAGTTAATAATGCACACCAAACCGCCCGTGTCTTTAATTGGTTTGGTTTTATTAACTCGACTCATGTTTACAGGTTTTTCATCCAGGCATTTCTCTTCTGCCATTTCTCCAATGAGAGAGAGAGAGAGGGAGAGAGAGAGTTCAATAGCTGCCTTTTTACAGCACGTGTAACAAAAAAATTTGTTGCAAACTATAACGCCACTATCGACGAGAACCAACAATCACCACTGTGCTTTGACACAAACAACACCCTCCTAAGAATTAAAAAAACTTCCGAAACCACCCTTATCAGCTGTTTACAGGTCGATATGTACAGTAAACGATTAACAGTTTTAGCAGCAAGTAGAGGGAAGGGAGTGCGCAGCGTGTGAATGAGAGGAACGATTCACGCGCCGTTGCTTTCACCGCTTACACTGACCAGGCTGGCGAAACCTGTGGTGCCTAGAATTTTATAACCTTCATAACGTGAAAACAAACGCGCCACATCTAATTGTAAAAGGCTGTCCCAATCTTAAATTCAAAGAAGCATTGAGATGATGTAGTACATATGCTGCAAGTGTTAAGTCAGCATGTCAGGTGTGATATATACACAATATACAGACACAAGAAACAATGTTTGTGATTCATGTAATGATATCATTTTTGTCACTGAATCAAATTCAATAAATTTCAATCTCGCAGTATTCTTTTGTTCAGTATAAATGAATTAGTAAAACAATATAAATGTACATTAACACTGAATATAATTTAGAAAGAGGAGTAGGGTATGGAATTCTAGGCGAAATTAGTGTTCTGTAAAAGAAATGTGGATGGCATCATTTAAAATATATTCTGCTCTGATTCGGATGACCTTGACCTTAAACCCCAAAAGTCAACTTACCAGTAAATAGCCAACAAGTGAAAATGTGAATGTAAATGTTTAAACTTTACTTTCAAGTGAATTGATGACAACGATATGGTCATTTCTTATTTTGAGGATTTTGAGCAAAGTTGGTATCTGTCGTAATGGTAACAAAATTTCTTAAATAAACCAATGCCATAAAGTAAGTAGCACAAATTGTTACAGATAACATAACATCCTATTTAATGGCCATTTTTTAGCCTTCAACGTTGAACACTTTTCCGTAAACAGAGACTATTGGCTGTTGTTTTTTCTAAGAAATGGGAAAATTCTACGTTCAACTTAAGTTTTGAAGATGACCTTGACTTTTGACCTTGTCGGTCATGTGACCATTGAATAGCACGTGTCGAAATATGTAAGAAAAAGTGTTTGAATTTTTTCTGTATCATTTTCAGTTCCTGAGATATCACATATTTTAATCTTAAGGGTTTTGTATAGAATTTCATATCAGATGCTATGGTAACTGAATTTGATATTATGCAATACCTCAAAAGTAAAGCAACTTTAATTTCTTTAAAGTAATATAATACCCTATGATGACCAATTTACAGCATCCTAGGGCAATTAATTTTGAAATAATCGGAAACTATAACTGGTCATATTTGTCAAAAATTGTGAAATTTCAAGGTAACATTGACCTTGACCTTGTCGGTCACCATTGAATAGCACGTGTCTAAATAAGTAAGAATAAGTGTTTGAATTTTATCTCTACCATTTTCAGTTCCTGAAATATCACATTTTTTAATCTATGCACAGCCCTAAAATTTTGCTGCCGTTACCATGACAACAGCTCTCAACAGCCATACGCATATTCGATATGACTGCAGACAACCTGATTCAGACAGCTGGATAGATAAGCTTTCAGATAATATTGGTCTGCAAAAATCCCTCGAGGGGGGAGGGTTTCGGTTACTGGCCCATGGACTATAAACAAGTTGCGAATAAGAAAAATAGAAAGTCCTACTGAGCACGCAAGTTCAAGCTGTCTTAGCGCCTCGACAGTTGGTAGTGACAAGGAGGTATCTCACCTCCATGGTAGTGATGAGCATGAAAATATAATCATCGCACTGCATTGATGATCGATCAAAGCAGTATAACTAACTACCGAAAATGGTACATGTCTTACCTTAGGTAGGCTGTGAACTCCTCAAAAAAGCCATGCTGATGGTTTGCAGTATTCCACAGAATGTGCAGTGTTTTGTGACGCAACTCGCAACATTGCACCAAAGGCGGGAAAATAGAGAGAAACTAAAATTATCAGCCAATAGTATTTCACTTTGTCTTTTCGGCATCGACTTTGAGTGTGAATTGCTTCTGACCTAGCGATCACGTGAACGGATAGCGTATCCCGTATGTTTCCATCAGTAGCCAACTTTTCTACCTATACATGCTGTGTTATTACCGTAACATTTGTTGTTCCGCATTACTTCAATTTACTTTCTGGTAATGAAAACAATGACTGACATCCTTTCCCAAATATCACTGTGATTCACCATCAGTTTGTCACAAAGATCGCGAAGGTTTTGCGACAAAATGCACAATTGTACCAGTCCTTACATGCCAATAAGTTTGAATACAATGAGAACACGGCCGGTCGCAAAACTTCTCCGCTCTGCGACAACTCGGCTCCAAGACGAAGTCGGCCGCTCTGTGTGTAGAGGTGTCGAAATTGGTCAAACTGTAAAGACTTTATTCAATCTAATTAATTTCTATCCCCGACTTTTGTGAGTTTGGCATAACAAAGGTAGTGTTGAGATGGAAATTGTGGTGTTGCCTGAATATACTCTGGGCATATATACACTAACGCAATTCCTAGATTCTGTTGTGTGATTGTGTCAGATTCCGTTGAATACTCTTTTTAATTAGGCCCTCCCTCCCTCCCTATAATTTCTCACAAGAACCTTTCCGTGGCACGCGGCGCGTGGCAAGTGAGTTAGGCTTAGCAAGCTTGTACATGTAAGATTGAATCATTGTTCACCGTCCTGTCAAGGAATTTCCCAAGCAAGACTTATACTTCATACCTAGTGCTACGATGGCGATATAACGGAGTTTGGAATGTAAGTCATTTATCACTCCGTGACTCTACTGTAGTGGGCTTGTCCCAACCATCACGGTGACCCTAGCTGCAAAATTGTAGCGCCACGGTGAGGCGGTTTAGTTGGTTATATTTGGTTTTTGCGACCTCGCTAACCAGTAGCTGGTGAGCGAGGTCCCAAAACCAACTGCCCCACCGTAGCGCTACAATTTTGCAGCTATGGTGACCCGATTTACTAGTATATCATACATCTGAAAACATCATAGAGATGCTCAGTTGAAGTAAAGCATAGACATACCGGTATATGAAATTCTGAACATGCATACCAGCAAACAGACTCAAAAATAATTATGTAGTTCAGTTCAGTCTTCTCAGTGACAAAATTGTCCTATTACTCTTTGCTGTATCATACTTTGGAAATTAAAAAGACAATGCATTCATTTTATATAGCATGGGTAATATGTACTTGACCCCTGTGTGACCATTGGTTCGGATGACTTTTGAGTAAAGGGTTAATTTTAAACTATATTAAACTGAAGGGGGAAAGTTACATGGAATTTTGCTCACAAAAACACTTATCTTTAGGGTTGTGTAGGAATCTGTCAAAATGTCCTCCAAATGTCTTTTGTTTTCAGCATATTCAAACTAAACACACAACACACAACATCATAACTGATCATTCTTATGTAGGGCTGGTTGTAGGTACAGTAGCTAAATTTCTTAATTTCCCTGGTATTTAGTCTCGGTATAAATTGACAGTTATTGTTCAACTCTCTAAAATATGTGGCATTGTCAAGTGTTCAGCATAGTGACAGCATACTACCGGTATACATGTTCTTGATAGTCTAGATCAAAAGTCACAATATTTCAATCATAACAGAGCAATTTGCACACATTGTAATATAACAAGCTGAACACTGGGTATTTAAACAATATTTTAAGGAGTTGAAAAAGAAATTTATATTTAAAAAGAGAAAAACACACTGAAAATTGTTCAAAAGATATAGCCACTGTCCCTGTAAAGGGAGCAGTGACACCAACCATTTCCAGTGCATTCTGTATGCTAAATATGTACAAAATGAATAGTTTTGTACATGTAATAGCCGAGTATTTTCCCCAGAGCAACACAGAGTGGCAGCCACCGCTATGTAATTTTTGGTAAATAATACAAACTTGTTACCATAACAATAATCATTGTTATTTATGTATGTATGTATGTATGTATGTATGTATGTATGTATGTATGTATGTATGTATGTATGTATGTATGTATGTATGTAGGAATGAATGTATGTATGTATGTATGTATGTATGTATGTATGTATGTATGTTTGTGAGGTTGTTTTTAGGCAGTTTTCGTCCATATACTTGTTCTTAAAAACTACTTGTTTGGAAGCTTTGCAATTTTGCATAAAATTCCCTAGGGATGTTATGAGATGTGACCTTAAATAACCTATATGAACCAAGAAAGTGTTTTGGACGGTATCATAATCATAATGTAGTTGTATTTCCTATCAGTTTGTAATGAAAGTTGATCCAGAAAACACATTTTAGGTTATTTTTGAGACAGCTAGCAGACCATTTTCAGCCAATATTTCTAGTATGAGCCACACTATAACAGTTATTCTGCTTCATTCTCCTACTTACCTGTCACTGTTACCTTTGGGTTATCTCATTTGCTGCCTTCCAGAACGAGGCAAACATTTAAATACACGTGATCTCATCCCATGCGGAAACCGCCATGAGATTCCATATTCAAACAGTTCTCATTTGCCTCGGTGTGTGTAAACACACCGTTTTTCAGCCTTCCACTATATGATATTTTTACGTCCGGGTTTTGCTCTACTGTTCCTTCCTTGGAGCGTGAGTTACGGTATCGTCTATTATTTCCTGTTTATTTATTCTTTTTTAGCAGTCAGTTTGGTTTGACGGTAGTTTTTCAGGCCGTTTGGAGTACTCCCTTTTGTAGCAAGTGTGTGTTGCTATTGTTTTCTTTCCATGCTTTTGAATGAAGTGACGTGTTTGGTCAGTCTGCAGCTGTGCGAGCCAGTTTCTCAGGCATTGTGTATTGTAGTTTATGGTATTTATCGCGCTGGTTTTTGTGTACTGTAGGTTTACCGGTTCTACTTGTATCATGCACCTATGCGATGTTCCTGCCCTTACGGAAAATTGAGATCTACATCTAGTCCACATTAGATCTACAGTAGACTTTATTTTAATTGGGCAGTAGATGAACTGCTTCATCTACTTTTGTGCATACTAATGAGGTCATAGTTCAGAGAGTAGATGAAATGTAGACAAAATGTGGATGAAAAATTAGATGAAATGTAGATCTCAGGTAGATGAGATGTAGACAAGATGTAGTTCTATTGCTTTGTCTACTTTTGTGCATATTAATCATCAGGTCATAGTTTAGAGAGTAGATAAAATGTAGATGAAAGGCAGACATGATGTAGATGGAATAAATTACGTATAAGATGTAGCTAAGACAAAGAACAAGAAATTAGTGAGGCATGGAGATCTTGCAAAAGTGTTGAAAATGAAAATGTAAGTATGTTAACATGTCAATCAATTTTTAGACTTTAAAAATTGACCGATGGCCATGGTGTAGCACAGGCTGGGGCTGCAGTTCATGATGAGTATCACAATATTGCATATCACAACAACATCCGTTTGATGTAATTTGGTGGCAACTTCACTGAGCACCATGGTATCGATGGACCTTTGCATAAGATATCTCACGCTGGAAAAATCAATCATGCAATGACCGATCATGAGTGGTATTCAGGTCGAAATAGAGAGTAGAACATTGTGCATTCTTAGGCCTACTCAAATTTTTCAAAATCTTTCTCAACTGTACATACATCATTACATGATTAACAGAATAAACTGCATACAAAGCATTTCAGTACATTCAACGACGCTTTATTAAAAAATTTAGAACTGAAATATTCTACATGTTACACAATCAAAATTCATATGGTCGTGGTATTAAAACAGGCGATCAACAAACCTTTCCTACCTCAAGCTCACGGGCCTACCTTACAAGTTGCATTACAATTACCGCAGTACCAGTACAGCTGTATACTGGCAGTGTAGAGGCACTGCCATCGTCAAGTTATCGATGCCAACCTATGTCTCAACCCGATGTAATTCTCGATCGGAACACTTTCTATGCATATCAGAATTGATGTCACATTGTTTCCAAGGTGTACAGATGACGAAAATGTGCTTGAAAAATAAGATTTGTTGAAGTACGAATGGTGAGCAGGCTGGCTTCTTCTCTCCCCGATATGCATTGATATGATGAACCGTTGAAAACATGGCGCCTTCTGATTGCGCATGCGCATAAGGTCAACTCTCACAGTTGACCCGGAAATCGAAGCCAGTTACAAGGTCATTTGCTCTGAAAGAGCAAGAGGTGGAGGCTGAAAGGTGGTGGGGAGATCAGTCCATGCGCGAACTCTTCATGAAAATGCAAGAAAATACGTCGCTCAGGTGAAGAAATTACTTAAAGCAGTACTGGTAATTTTAAAGCTGACTCGTGTTATGCATGTGTACTGAAATGCCATTGCCAAAATAACACTGTAACGTAGTCTTATCTGTTACGTGGCAATGATAACAATGTCAATACAATTATTTGTAAGTTGACCGAGAGATATAGGGCCGTGGCTGCTGATTTTCACACGATTCAGAAGTGACTTAATGATACTCAGAAAGTTTTATACGAGGATAGTTTTGATTTTATTTTTTACAATTAAAAGCAGCTGGGATATCAAACAGGTACGTTTGATTGTTTGTTGGGTATGAAGCCGAGGAAATAAAGTTGCAGTTAACAAATAGCTCACTTGCATATTTATGAAGTTTTGTAATTGTCACATAACTAAAAAAAAAACAACTTATGAATTAGATCAGGGTCCGGCCCGTGGTTAGATGCTACTGTATTGACCAATCTGAAGAAAGTATCAATGAAAACATTGATTTTTTTTATTCTTTTTATTGTGATTCACTTTAAAGTCACTTTTTCAAAAATTAATTACTGGATAATCTTTACATTTTTAACTTTACCACAAAATTGTAGTTTGATCCCTGTGATATTTTGCATTTGCGTTTCTCGAGTTAAACAGGAGTGCCTTAGGATGAAATGAAAATTAATTCACTAATTTCGTCTCTCTATTGTTGTACAGTATATATTCAAATGTAAGGTAAAGCTTGTCTTTTACTCATGCCTTCTCGCATGGATCCAGCCTGCAGTTTGCCATGCCAATCATAGAATTTGAAGAGATTGGATTGTTGGACATAGTATACAGCAAGAAAAAATACATTAGATTAAATGTAGACAAGATGGTGATTTTTGAATTAGAAGTAGATGAGTCTTTGTTTGCCTAAGTGAATTTTGTAGATGAAACTCCCTTAGATTGGATGGTAGATCAGTGTAGATCAAGCGTAGACGAAGTTAGTGTGAAATGTAGACATAGTCATGTCTGGTGTGGACAATATCTGTAGACAAAGCTTCATGTAGACTAACTGCTGTGGCTGTTCATCTACAAAACCCTGATGTAGATCTACATAAAGTCTACTGCAGACGGTCCGTAGATCTACTCTCATCTACTGTGGACATAGGTTTTCCGTAAGGGTGTGTGTGACGGTTCTAAGATTTGCGCTGCACCTAGATGTAGGAAGATTATTCCTGCTGATGACAACCATGACAAGTGTCCTGCATGTCGTAAGTGTTCAAAGGCTAAGCTTTGTGATATTTGCAAGGATTGGTCGGATGAACTATGGCGCATTTTTACAAATCCTGAGTAGCTGCAAAGTAGGCAAACTTCAAAAGGTAAGTCTCAGAAGGACAAGTCCTGAGGAAGTCGGCTAGTAGTGCAGCTGTTAGTTTTCCCTCTGGCGAGTCGTATGTTTCCAAGGACGAGATTGAGGGTATTCTGGACACTAGATTTGAGCAATTTTCAGAGAAGGTTTCTTCTTTGTTGGCTGGTTTTCTTGCTCAATCTCAGAGTGCTGGTGCAACAGAGGGCAATCATTTAAGCCCCAACACAAAAAACAGTCTGAATAGGGATTTACATGAGGACCCTAGAGAGGTGATAAGTAATCAGGAGATGGCAGCTGTGTCGGGAGTTGTTCCACAGCCGTCTTACAAATATAGAGATTCTGATTCTATTTCTTTGTTTGCTCCGAGTGATCTTGATGAGAGTGCAGATGGAGACAGTCATTCTATGTATAGGTCATAGGATTATATGCGAAGTGACATTGCTCATTCTGATACTCATTAAGAAATTTCTATTGCTGATGCTGGCATGTCAGAAGCTTTGTCTGGGAAATGGCGTGACATTAATAATAACATTATTGGCAATGTGCTTGGCTGTACAAAAGATGATAGCAATCATGGTAAACGTCAGTCTTTTTACTTGGTGGAGATAGTGCAGTTTCAGGTGCTCCTCTTTTGCCCATTGAGGGACTGATTGCACAAACATGGAAAGCTATTGAGAAGAGTTTGCCAGAGCGCCTAGTGCAGAAAGTTTTGTCCACACTAAATTGGCAGCTGATAAGAAACATTTTTCAGCAAAGGATTTGAGAAGTTTTACCCATAAGGCTGATCTTGGATATCTTATGGTAGATAAAGCTCCCAGAGTTTTACTGAGATGCATTTCACATTCCTTGTTGGCAACCGCTTTTGTACATACGGCATTTTTGGCAGGTTCTAATATTTCTGATGACCAATTGTCTAATAAGGGTTTGGAATTTTTGCAGTTTTCTCTAACTTCTTCAGCAGATCAACTCTTGCGTGCCATTGCTTTGTCAGTTTCCGGCAGAAGGGAGTTATTCCTTAATCAGATGGATTTTCCTACAAGATCAACTCGAAATCGTTTGATTGAAGTTCCTATTCTGGGTGATAATCTCTTCCATGGAGAAGTCTCAGATATTTTGCACAAGGAAGCTGAAGCAGCTTGAGATGTTAAGGAAATAGTCTCCCTTTCTAGACCACGTCAGGGAGTTAAGCGACCTGCTTTATTTCAGCCCAAGTCGCAGACTTTCAGTAAAGAGTTCTATTTCTGCTGCACCTAGTAATTTCTTTAAGAGTAAAAGGGATAAGAGGACCACCAGTGCCGCCCTCTCTGGATAAGCCGAGAGACCGTTCTTTTAAACAATGAGGGTTTGCCAGGGGCTCAGTGTGTAAATCTAGTACAATTAAATGTTCAGATTCCTTTTCTGGAGTTGCCAGTAGGGGGAAGATTATCTATTTTCAGTCAGCACTGGGCTAAGATAACCATGCGCGAACTCTTCATGAAAATGCAAGAAAATACGTCGCTCAGGTGAAGAAATTACTTAAAGCAGTACTGGTAATTTTAAAGCTGACTCGTGTTATGCATGTGTACTGAAATGCCATTGCCAAAATAACACTGTAACGTAGTCTTATCTGTTACGTGGCAATGATAACAATGTCAATACAATTATTTGTAAGTTGACCGAGAGATATAGGGCCGTGGCTGCTGATTTTCACACGATTCAGAAGTGACTTAATGATACTCAGAAAGTTTTATACGAGGATAGTTTTGATTTTATTTTTTACAATTAAAAGCAGCTGGGATATCAAACAGGTACGTTTGATTGTTTGTTGGGTATGAAGCCGAGGAAATAAAGTTGCAGTTAACAAATAGCTCACTTGCATATTTATGAAGTTTTGTAATTGTCACATAACTAAAAAAAAAACAACTTATGAATTAGATCAGGGTCCGGCCCGTGGTTAGATGCTACTGTATTGACCAATCTGAAGAAAGTATCAATGAAAACATTGATAACCAACGACCCATGGGTTTTAGGGTTAGTTTCAGAAGGTTATCACTTGGAATTTCTTCAAGTTCCCCCACTTACATGTAAGGTTATAAATTTTCCTCTTTCGTCTGATTTAGGGAAGAGAAATATAATCCTTCGGGAGAGAGAATCATTAATTTCAAAGAGGGCTATAGTGCGTGTCACAGACAGATCAAAAGGTTTTTACAGCTCAATGTTTCTAATTCCAAAGAGATCAGGGGGTTGGAGAACAATTTTAAATCTCCGCCCGTTAAACCATTTTCTCAAAAAGAAACACTTCAAGATGGACTCTACGTTCAGTTTTATCAGATCTGTCAAAAGGGGATTATGCAGTTTCAATCGATCTAACAGACGCTTATCAACATATCCTTATTCACCCAGACTGCTGACATTTTCTCAGGTTTGCAGTGCAAGGCAATGTGTTTCAGTTTCGGACACTGCCTTTCGGTCTGTTGTCAGCACCCCGTGTGTTTACCAAGGTCACAGCAGTTTTTGGTGCCTTTCTTCGAAAGCAATAAATTTATGTCCACATGTATCTGGACGATTGGCTAGCCAGGCAGACGAATATTAGGATATCGCAGCAGAATACAGCACATATTTTAAGGATAGTCTAGGCTGGCTACCAAACGAGATGAAGTCAGAACTTTGCCCCGGTCAGAGCATTCATTATATAGGGGCGGGAATAGATTTTGAGGAAGGGATTGCTACTCCAATGCCAGAGTGTTTTCAAGCTATTTGCAAAATGATAAGTCATCTCTTGCCCGGCAGTTTTCAGACGGCGCGGTATTTTCTTCGCCTCCCAGGTCTTATGGCATCTTGCGTTCAGCTCATACCTTTGGCAAGGTTGAACAGGAGGCCAGTTCAAATTTTCCTTCTGTCTCAATGGAGACCACATCAGAATCCTCTCATTCATCCCATAAGGGTAGACGCCCTGTTAACACAGCATCTTCATTGGTGTACCAACAGAGTCAATTTGTTCAAGGGAGTTTCACTGTCCCTCGAGCCCCCCCCCCCCCAGGTTCAAAAAATTACG
>LD345914.1:62697-82356 GCA_001465055.1 Ptychodera flava
GAGACCTTTTAACTGTTTGAGCGATATGGGCAAAGTGTGTTTGAATTAACTAATTAATTAATCAGAGTGTTATCAGCATTGTTATTGCAGAAATTTTGTATTCAAGTTCGGATTAGAATTCATTTCAAACAGTGGAATTCAGAACAGTTTGTTTGTAAGATCACAGTTAATACTCATGTTGAAAATAAAGTTGTTCACAGTTTGAAGTTCATAATGGTTTTGTGTTTTTTGAATGAATGGATTTGTCAAAAATTCAGGACAGGCAACTTTCTGGCAGGACAGGCAAGTTTTGAAAGTTACCAGTCCTGATGTCTGGCAAATATTTTGGCCAGTTTCCAACACTGTATATGTATATATATATATATATATATATATATATATATATATATATATATATATATATATGTATATATGTATATATGTATATATATATATATATATATATATATATATATATATATATGTCAATTCTGGTAACTAAAAGAAAAACCCACATGTTTGGTTTACCCAGACCTACTAAGGAAGGAAAGCCCTCTAATTTATTTATGTCAGCGTTTAGATATAAAATATCATATACAGCAAAAATGATTAAACTAATGCTAATGAATTAATTTGTCCCTTTTAATCCATGTATCACAGGTCCTGATATTAGGCTTACCAGTGATAATTTGTCTCTTTGGCTGGCCCTTCATTGAAGTGTTTGAAAGTGGACTAAAATGGCATCACAAATTAAACCATTCCCTGACTTTTTGATGGAGTTGGCAAACGAAGTTGGACAAGGTAAGGGAAAGCACTTTCAAAAATATAAGATTCTTCATGTTTGACCAGCAATGTAGCATGCTCCATGATATGCTACACTTCTGACTGTACAAATATATCATATACACTGCTAATACTCTGTCACATTCGTTAATTCATCACTTGATTAGTTATTGCATAGATCTTGGACAGGTGCGATAATGCTAAATTTCTGTAGGACTAGATTTCTAATTCCAGTAGGGAGGGTCAAAAGGGGGAACATCCTGCAGAATATGCTAAAATCTTTTTGCATATGTGCTGATTTTTAGCTGACGTATTCACACACATGAGCAAATGTCGCAGCGATGTGTGTCTGTCTGTCTGTCTGTTTATCTTTTGGTCCGATATCTCGAAAAAGATTTATAAGATCAGAATCAAATCTGGTATATATTCAGTTTGCGAATGGCGAACTGATAAGTTTTTTGTGGATGTTGCTTCCATTAACCCTTTTCCTGCCAAGTCCATATTTCACCACCAGGTCAAGATCATTAAAATTAATTAAACATAACATATTCCATATGGTGTATTTTAATATAATACTGTACATTTTTAAGGCTGTTGAAAACATAAATACTTTAAATTTGTTATGTACCTGAATTAGCGTAAGAAAAGTTGACGACAACATTCTTGAAAGTCAAAAAGCATGTTCACTTCATCCAATTCCTTATTTGCATATTTAATGGACTTTCCTAATTAGATATATTTACAACTTGGGAGAAAGAGGATTAAGCAGACTGTACAAAACCTGAACAATATAACTTGTCAAATTTTCGAACACGAAATAAAAATAACATAATTACATACCAGCATCCGACCATTCCCTCTAAAATGTATCAGTTCAGAGCATATGGAAATATCTATTACCTGAGTCCATCATTCAATGTATTCATTCATGCAGAGTATGTCACTCAGCATTGGTGGAGTATGTAGAGTAACCGATAGTTGTTAATATAGATGAATTAAGAATACTTATTGCCTAAAATCTTGCAAAATCTGTGGTTATCTCTTACAGGTCAATTTGAAGGTGGACACATATCATTTATTTTTCGATGTAAATTATACATCAACGAATTAGGAATGTGCATGACATACTTCAGTTCACGAGACCTCCTTTATATGTTTGTATTTTTATTATACACCTTTCTTACATTTCACTTAATTCATGTCATTGTGGTAAAGTTGTCGTATCTTTTCATTTCAGATGACCTTACGGCTATGATCGATGCAACCAGCACACTTACAAATCCCTCCTTTAGTAAAGGTCAGAGACAGCAGGTCAAGAAAGAAAACAGAGTGTATTTTCTTTTTGAGAAACTGCAAGAAACAGGACATATATCGCCGAACAAGTCGGACATTCTCATAAGGCTACTCAAAAAAGCCAACCTTCACACACTGGCGAAAGCTGTCAACCTTCGTTATGACAAAGGTTTCAGCAATCCATATCTGTTTGATAGAATTATCAAAGAAGCCGAAGCAGCAAAAATTCCTGCAGTGGTGGCGTCTTCTGCAAGACAAAGAGTCGAAGAAGAGAATATCACTCAAAGACAGAAATATTCAGACCAGCAACCAGGAACATCTGCTGCATCAGAACCTGGTACCAGCATGTCAGCTGTTCCTCTCGACAATCAGCTCACCAATGTCCATGAGAGTACTCAGGATCAGTTACATTCAGTCTCTCCTAAGATTCAAGTGAGCTCTATACAATCCCGTGGTAAGTACAAAATTAAGATATATGTTGAAAAGGATGAATTCTTTATATGATTGTCCATGTGCGTACCTATTCAATTCACACTTTGCAAGTGTTTGTTTTCGATTGAATTTTAAATCCCCCCCAAAAAAATGTTTTCTGAATATTTCCCTTTAGAAAGGACTAGTCCATATTCCTGATTAGCAAATTATTTTGACAAATTTAAAGTCCAATGACACGACGAGGAACTAACGTGAACACGGAACTTTACTTGCAAGCTGGCCAAGCCATGCTTGTCAACACCAGAACGAGGCTTACAACCAAAACCTTTGCCATAGAGGGCAATATCACTACATCTCCTTCTAAGATGAAGTTGCCCCTGCTGTTGATTACAGATTTACAACTTTTTGAAAAGCAACAAAGTTGATGTCTCATTTAAGACAGTATGTGTAACTTTGAACTTGAACAAACACAACTGTTAAACGTTTAGTTTAATGCATCGCCGTGAAGTCTCTAGAAGTGTAGAACAATATTCCACTGATTTTTCATGAGCATAAACATCTCTGAAAGTGCTTTTCTTGCATGCACAACATGAACATCACAAGTCTAATTTGCTCGGTGGTTTTACAACTCTTCCCGAACGAGTCATGTAGGGTTCATTAGTTTCCTGCATAAACGGTTGTGCAGGTGCGACATTTTCACTGGTAGTAGCTTCCTCTTCAATCTTCTGTGGTTTGTGTGGAATGTCCTGTTCGAGCGCTCTGAGTGGAATATTTAGTGGAATGTCCGTATTTCCTCTGGTATCTGCATGCGGAGATAGTTTTATGTCTTTACTTAGCTGTGATCGATATGTCAGGTGACGACAGTTACGTCAAAGTGTCCCTTTTGGTGTTTGCACAATGTACGAACGAGGGGTACCCGCTGACCAAACACGAGTAGCAGGTGTATTATCTCTCTTTACATACACTTTGTCTCCTAGTGATAAGCTCTGGACGCGATGACGACTGTCGAAGTTGCGTTTCTGACGGTTTCTCATCGATGACTCCTTTGCTCGTAATGCATCATTATTGGGGAGGCATGGTTCCAATTTCTCAGGTAGGATTGGTACAGTGGTGCGTATTATCCTGTTGAACAATAGCTCTGCTGGTGAATATCCGTTTTCCAGTGGTGTCGAGCGATAAGCCAATAAAGCCTTAGGCAGATCATCCACTGTTTTCAGCAACTTCTTGACTGTTTGTACAGCTCTTTCGGTTGCTCCATTTGACTGAGGGTAGTGTGGACTACTGGTTACGTGTGCAAAGTCATAGTCTATTGCGAATTGCTTGAACTCTTCTAATGCGTACTGTGGGCCATTGTGTGACATTACAGTTTCTGGTACACCGTTGCATGCGAAGATAGATTTCATACATCTGATGACTGTGAATGAAGACATAGAGTTGAGTTTTGACAACTCCACATCATAGCGAGAATAAAAGTCCACAAGTATGAGGTACGTTGATCTATTAAATACAAGAAGATCAGTGGCAACTCTTTGCCATGGACATTGTGGGAGTTCGGTAGGAATTAATGGTTCAGCTCGATCTTTCTGACTTTTCACACATGTGTCACAGCTTTTCACCAAGTCGATAATTTTGCGACTGAGTCCTGGCCACCATATTGCAGATTTTGCATGAGCACGACATTTTGATATGCCTTGGTGACCTTTTGAATTATTTGTAGTAATTCACCTTGCATCTCCTTTGGAATTACTAGTCTACTTCCTTTCACAAGCAGTCCATCATGAGTGGTTAATTCTCCTCTGACATGCCAATATGGTTTCGCGATTGGGGCTAGTTTCGACCATTCTGGCCATCCAGTTTTGATGTAGAGTGTGATCAGCTGACAAGCTGGGTCGTTTGATTGACATTTGCGGATTTGTTCAATGCGCGATCAAGATGCTGGTATTCCTTGTTATACAGCGTTTACATAAGCTGCAGTCTCCTCTTGGAGTACAAGATCCTCTGTTGATGGTGATGATTTGATCAGCGCACGTGAGAGAGCATCGGCTGTTGTCATATTTCCACCTGGTACATGTGATATTGTGTATGAGTATCTCATCAATCTGAGGCTGAAATGCTGGACTCTGGGAGGTAAGTCTTCCAAATTCTTTGTCCAAAGCAAGGGTATGAGTGGTTTGTGATCGGTTTCAATATGAAAGTGAAGTCCTAGTAGGTAGTTGTTGAAGCGTTGACATGCCCATGTAATAGCAAGTGCTTCTTTCTCTATTTGTGCATACCTTTGTTCTGTGCTGGACATAGCTCGTGACGCATAAGCTACAGGTCTCTTATCTCCGTCAGTCTGTTTTGTGCCAAATCTGCACCTAGGCCATATGCTGACACATCTGCATAGAGTAACATCTCAGACTGTAGGTCGTACATGGTGAGTACCGGTGTTGAACTAAGCAATGATTTCGCTTTGAAAAATGCCTCGTCTTGCGCATCAGACCAGTGCCATGCATTTTTCTTTAAGGTTCCAAGACAAGAAATGTGACCTTTTTAATCTAACAATTCTCTAACGGTTAGTAAACTCAGAACCCCCATAAAGTATATATTTTCTGAAAGCCTACATATCTGGGAACATTTTGGTAGCCACAGTGTCACCATTGTTTACATAACTATCACGTGACAAGATAATTTGCATAACCTTTCAAAAGTCGGTTTTCCCTATGTTTTGTCTCAATACTTCAAAATATCTGACTCAAACTTGCTGGAATGCAAGCTCTCACAATGCTTTTTCAAAGTGTGTCTCAGATTTTTTATATCTTGCTTAGTTTTTTTGGAGCGCAATTTTAAAGAAATCAACTATGGTAAAATTCACTGCTCTGGAAGTTTTTCTGGCATAAAAACTGTTTAAGAAGGTTTAAAAAAATTCTGAGACATACTTTTGAAGACCTGTAGGATAGCTTGCACTCACATGAATTTCAGCTATATATCTTAAAGCATTGAAACAGAACATAGGGAAAAGCGATTTTTGAAAGGTTATGCAAATTACCTGTCACGTGATAGTTATGTAAACAATGATAAAACTATGGTAACCAAAATGTTTCCCTATATCTAGGCTTTCCCAAAATATACAATTTACGGGGGTTCTGAGCTTATTAAACACTAGAGAATTGTTAGTTTAAAATGGTCAATTTCTTGTCTTGGAACCTTAATAAGAGGTCTCCGAGGGGCTTTGTAGTCTCTGCCAAGTCGAGTGTTAATTTGCTCACTTGGTTTCCATTCCCAGGAATCTTCTCAGTTCAGTGATGTTGTTAGGTTTATCCATTTCAATGATTGCCTTAACTTTGAGAGGGTCAGCACTGATGCCATTTTCACCGATGATATGGCCAACAAATCTCACGGAACAAACTGAAAACACACATTTGTCTGGATTCAAAGTTAGACCACATTTCTCTAACCTGCGCAGAACATCCATCAGACGTTTGTCGTGTTGCATCTGATTTTCTCCGAAGATAAAATATCATCCATTTCACATACTACTCTTTCTAAACCTTCGAGGATTTGTTGCATGCGTTTCTGGAAATGTTCCGGCGCTGATGAGATACCGAAAGGTAACCTGCGGAATGCAAATCTTCCGAAGGAAGTCATGAAAGTTGTGAATAACTGAGATTTCTCGTCCAGATCAATTTGTCAGAACCCACTGTTTGCGTCAAGTTTCGAGAATACCTTGGCTCCCTGTAACTCTGTCAGAGTTTGGTCGACTGAAGGCATGGGATGGAGCTAGTTCCCGGTGTACTGCTTCGTTGAGTCTTTGTAGATCAACAAATATGCGAACACGTTCTGAGTTTGCTTTTGGAACGACCACCATGCCTGCACACCAGTCGGTTGGTTGATCGATTTGCATTCGTGTCAGTTCATCCTTGACCTTTGACATTAGCGGTTGCGGAACTTGTATGGGTGTAGTAATTGGGTACGGCCTCGCATCATCCTTGAGGTTGATTTCATATTTTCGCTCGTTTGCCCAGTCCAGTGAATAACTGCGGAAATAGCTTTTTGTATTTCATGAGTTTATCTTGTTGCTCAGAGATACTGCAGAGGTTGGCTCCGGACAAAATGTGTAGTGCTTCGATAGCTGGTCTACCAAGTAATGCTTGACTAAGATGTTTCACAACATAAATGGTTTGACGTGATTGGGCAGTGTGTTTACGGCCACTACGGTTTGAATTCAAGTGCAGTACTCCTTGAATTTTGCCAATAGTCTCCAGCTTGGTTTGTCCTGGTCCATAAAGTACTCTATCTGTGGGCTGGAGCTTTGATCGGTCAAACATTGCTGTGAATGTTTTCTCCGGTGTTGCTGTCACGTCTGCACCCGTGTCAATCTTGAAGTGTATATTGGCATTGCAAAGTTTTAGATCTACCATCCATGGTTTGCCATCTATGGATTTGACTTCACCCAAATTCTGAGTCAGCTTCTTGTAGAACGTTCATTTGTTTGGGTCGGCTTTGACTGCCTTTAGACCTGCAAACTTTTGCAAAGTGACCAACCTTTGAGCTTGCGTTGCACGTTGCGCTCTTCGCTTGACAGTTCGCTCTGTTGTGGTTTGGTTGGTTTCCACACCATGAACATCTAGACTCGGAACTGTATTTGTTGTTCTGCTTACTGCTCGATCTTCCAATTGTGCCCTTATTGCTGGTACTTTTGAATTTTTGATGAAATTCATTTCCCTTCATTTGTTGACTCCGTCGTTGGTTGTGTCGTTTGCCCGACTTGACTGCACCCATATTGTCGTTGCTGACGCTGCTTGGGTTTCGAATGGCATGCTGTTGGCTTTTCACAGCCTCACTTTGATGTGCTTGGTCGACTGCATTCACTTAAGTCAAATCAGCATCCATTTGCAATTTCTCTTAAAGTTTCTCGTCACAACTATTCTATCATGGATCATTTCTTCTCGTAAGGCGCCATATTTGCAATGCTTGGCCAGTCCTTACAGTGCAGTGATAAAGCTATCCACGGATTGGCCTGGTTCTTGTTTACGGTTGTTGAATTTGGCCCGTTCAAGTATGACATTTCAGCGGATGATAAAGTAATCTTAGAACTTACTTTTAACAGTTTGAAGGTTTTTGAGTTCCTCATCTGTCAGTCCAAAAGACGGCAGAATTTCATTCGCTTTGCTTCCCATCGTTTAGAGGAGGGTGTTTACTTTGAGTGACCCATCCTTTGTTGACAGACCTGACGCAATGCTGAAGCAGTCGAATCGTTGAATCCATTTTGGCCATTCACTTGGCTTCGAAAAGGCGGTGCCTGGACTTGGAACGCTGCCATGATGCTTTCAATATCCCACTTTTGAAACCATGTTTGATTATTGGCAGCAATGACACAACGAGGAACTAACGTGAACACATGAACTTTATTTGCAAGCTGGCCATGCCATGCTTGTCAACACCAGAACGAGGCTTACAGCAAAAACCTTTGCCATAGAGGGCGATATCACTACACACGCCACATGCTCATGTTTTATTATCTTAATGTTTTAATGTCCTTTGATATTTTGCACCTCAGCAATCCATAATAAGTTTACTTTGCAACATTTCTACAGCGGTTCAAGTTACAGAAGAACATAGTACCGCTTTCTTCCAAAAAAATATTCTAAGTATACCTAGCAACATCTTTTGTTGCACTTGAATCTTTTTCGTCTATGAGATGAGCTGTTCAAGTTCATACGCTGTTTGAATGGAAAATCTTATATCTGTTTTAGCGAGAGGCTCGTCACCAGTTCCGGGCGCACATCAAGTTCGTGTCACCCGCCATTGCTTGAAAGCTGCAGACGACACTAGGGTCAAGTGACTGATCACTTTTTCAAATTTGGTCTCAACTATTTCCCTAGGGAAATAGCTTTCCAAAAAAATACCCTCTGATGTAACTTTTTTGGGAATAGACTATTTTCTCGTCACATGATGTATTCTGGCAAATCGCGACATAAGCGTGACATGTGGTGTGTTATAATTATATTATAACACACCAAATGCTCAAGCCGTATTGCAATTCACCAGTTAATACGTCATGTGACGGGAAAATAGACACAACTAGTCACACAATCGACAAAAGTCATGTCAGAGGGTATTTTTGCAAGACTATTTCCATAGAAAAATAGTTTTTGGCCAAACTTGGAAAAGAGCCCGATCACATGACCGTAGTGTTGTGGGCAGATTTGAAACGATGGCGGGTGATGAGCACCCCGGATGATTATTATTATTAAAATTTCTTCAAAAAGGCACTACACATATGTCACAGTGTGCTGTACCGCTCGTGTTTTTGCATTTTCAGAACAAAATCAGTTGTTTACGAAAATAGTATTCGTACATTTTGCGAAGATATTTGACCACTAACCTCTATGAAAAAATGTTCAAAGGGAAATGTAAACATTGTTTTTACGCCAAATCTTTCATTTTGCTGTGTTTGTAATGCGAACCTGGCCCCAAAAAACTTCATGGTTTTACACGCAATAGAATACGACTAAGTCCCCCTACTAAAATGACATCGTCCAAAATCTTCAACCAATCAATGACTCTGTATCAACCATAATTAAAGGTCTGGTGAAATGCCCATGTTTCAAAATCACAAAAAATACAGTTGATGGTTTATAAAACAGTCACATTTATTTCTTTCCCCCCCCCCCGGGGGGGGGGGTACTCCCATAGAAAGGTGAACAGGTATGTGCCGCCCGAATGGGTCACTTTTTCGCGGAAAAATCTCTAAATATGGGTCGACTTTTCATTGGAAAAATCGCTAAACATGGGTCGTAAACACAGCGAACGTCCCTAAATTTTTTACATGGATTAGAATAACGGTATAAAATCCTCAAGATCCATCCCTCGGGCCGGCCGCGCCGACCGTGATAGGCGATGCGCGTATGCGGTGATATGGTGACGCGACTCTCAATCGAGAACCTTCTCTGCAGTGACGTAACCCAGGTTGACCCCACTGAAGGACTGTTACTTAGCAAACAATGTCGTCAGTTCCTGTGCGTCTGATCCTTGGAATTCGTCTGTCATGGCGGATTTTGGTGCGCGGGAGGTTTTGCTATGGCATTCACACATTCTGCACATTTGATGTTATGATTCCAATTTTTTTCAGAAAATCCCCATAGTTGAAGTTATAATAAACCCCCGGAAATAAACCTCGATCTTTTATTCAAATGTTGCAAAACAGTACGAAGCTGTGAAAGATATTGTGATTTGATTTCATTCATATGTTGTCGTCTGCATGGCTCCCTTGGCATGGCTTCCAGTCACACATAGCAATGTGCTGTGCCGAGCGAGCTCAGAGGATATACTGTGCCGTTATTGTGATTTAGCATATTCTCAAAAAATGATTCAGGCTACACAGTGAAAATCAATTTCTGTTTTTTGATGACTGGTGGAAATGTGGGCGTATTATAGCACAGTGGCAGTAAAGACATCGCCTGCATGATAATTAAGGGGCAGGTCAGTTTCTTCAGCCTAGGGGGCGGGGGCGGTGGATTCATGGGGTCATCCTGTTTTTAATTTGGTGATAGGGGTCACCATGTTTTTGAAATGCCAAATAGGGGTCAGTGTGTTTTTGGATTTTGACACGGTCTCATAATTGCGTAAAATGCATCACGTCAGTAATTTGTTGAAGTTTTCGGCACGCCATCGGGCGCATAACTTTAATAATCAGACATAATTTTCAGCACACCCGACTTAAATATATCAGACATACATATATCAGAGATATATCATATCTGTATGTTCACTACCCTGGTTCAATATTTTTCAGTGGACTCTTTGAGCGCATTACTTCATTAATCTATCAGACATTTTTAAGCACGCCCTTCCAGCTGATGACTTAAATATATAAGACATATATATCAGAGATATCAGGATGTTTCATATTTTTGGTGCGCCCTTCGGGCGCCGTACTTTAATAAATCAGAGATATATGTCAGAGATAACTTGATGTTTGCTAAGTGAAAGTGTACCATTATGAAATCTGCAGTTCATATGAAAAGCATGACAAATTCATGACAAATTATTTTGTTTTGTTGTATGTGAGCCACGTCTAAGACACAAGAAAAGTACTGTTTAAGTCTTAGCTAAATGTTCAATAAAGTAGTCAAATGTCACCTCAGATGCCACCAGAGAATACCATTTCCACTCAAAAATTTCATTTTTCGCCTTCGCGCTCTCCCCCTCGGCCGCTTCGCTCCCTCACTGTCTGCTTTCTTAAATTACCTGGCTACTTTTAAATATAAGGACAACACTTTCTGAGTATAAGTTACATGAACCTCTGAGTGTAAGCACATATGTAAGTTTTAAACAGATAAATCATAAAGTGGTGCCACACCCAAATGTGGTTGCCCCATGTGAATTTTCAAACAGACAGTGAAACCAGTACATAAACCTATAAGAATTTCACAGACGAACGTCTTTCCATCCAATATATCTCATGGGACAGAATATACTTCACTGAGACAAGGTATTCTCTATTTTCATTGTAATATGTGAAGTATTGGAAAATTACGGGAAATTTAAGATTAACTTATTAGACTATTTAGAAATTCCTGGCTGTTTTGTAACAAATTATTGTTTTCGTGACAGTGCAAGGTAATATCACTTTATTGGTAGAATTCAAATAATATCTGAAATTATTGGAAATATTTGAACTTGAACAAATTCAATGACATTGCAGCTCACGGCCCTTTAATACTTTTGTTTGCTAGTATTTTACTTGACAACTGGTCGGCTTATTTTCTTTTTTGATCGCTGCATTTTTCCCTAACTATGGGTCTTATTTTGACAAAAAGTCCGTAGTAACAATGGGTCTATTTTTGACAATACACATGTGTAGATGTTTTAAACTTGGGCCGCACACCCCCGTATGAAAATATTGAGAGTACGCCCCCCCGGGCTTTTTTCATTTAGCGCGCGTGATTATGAAATATGGCAAAGAAAAATGCAATGTGGGCGTGTCCCCCGAGCCTTTCCAGTTGACCTTTTCCAGCTTTCCGAAGTTTGCCCAATGCTGTATCTCATAACGGGAAGTAAAGTATTTCACAATTCAGTTAAGCTTCCCACGGGGGGTAACTTCTAGGATTTCCGCTTACATGATCAGGACAGTGTCCTCCTTCACTATGGATAGACGTTGTTCTTTTGGTGGCTGTGACAACGGCAAGAACGTGAACGGCTCAACTGTAATTTTTTTTCAAGTTCAAGTAAAGTGTTGAGTGTTTGAACCGTATAATGTGCTTGTCTCTTCTGGTTCTTATGATCGGCTGAGCCTGCCTCGTTACTCGCTACACAGAAGGTTGGACCCGCGATGCAAATCAGTTGCATGAACACCAACACTGAACGTTGAGACTACAATAAAAACGAACAACAATACGGAACGTAGAGATCGCGGCACAAATCATGGCGGTAGAGTCCTCCATGATACAAATTGACAGCAACACGGATCGTGTCGTTGTAACGGCGATTAAAATGAAGAACAACGGGGAATACCGGACCACGAGGACCGCCATGCAAATCGACGGCCACAACATGGAAGCATCTAGACCGCAATGCAAATCAACTGCAACACCGAACCTTGTGACCTCGATTTAAATGCGTATGTCTGCTATGTATAGCAAAAGTTTCAATTCTCGCGAGCGAGCGTTCCTATGCCTGCTGTACAGTAGACAAAATGACGTCAAATTTATCACGAGGGCTCGATTGCGTGTGCATAAATTTCAATTCTAGCGAGAGCCATACATTTTTTTTATGCCTGCTGTACACTAGACTAAATGACGTCAAGTCTCTTGTGAGACTTTGCTTGATTGCAAATGCGCACGACGGAAAGAACGCAATAATACGGAAGTAGATACAGTTTTTGCGAATCGCCAAGAGAGAAGCGCAGATCAACAAAAGACTAAAAAAGCCGCGTTTTTTCTTTATTTTTTAACAAAAATCACTTTTGCCACTATGGCGAATTAGGATCGATTTTTTTCGCCACTTCGGATTTCGATTCGCATTGGTGAACGTGGCGAATGGGCAGCATGAACACTGTTTTGTTAGCGGATACCTGGCAGAGATAAGGCAGCGTGGGACCACTTTTCGATGTAAATGAACACACCTGTGACGTCACAAATGGCCAACCATGATGCCAGCTGAGGGCTTGACCCTAGTTTCGCATAATGACTTGATGAAAGCCGCGCACAGAAATATAAAAAAATTAACACTCGCACGTACTTTTAGGTTGCAATTCTGTTGCGAGTGTAATATAGTCCGTGTGCTGGAGGGACCCACCGTGCACCCCCCCCCCCCAATAAACCTACTACATGGGTATTTTTTTGTTCTTTGGGATCTGCTGAACAAGAAAAAAGATGTTTACATTGGATATTTTGGGATGGACTACCTGTCTGGGGTAGTTTTTGATTTGTGTGTACTGCAAAAAATTGCGAAAAATGGGTAGGGTACGGGGTACTATATCCTCTTCTAGATTAATTAAACTTGCATGAAAATACTAAAACTAATATTTTTAGAAAGCTTAGACACTGCTCTTTACGGGAAGCACAAATTTTAGTAAAATAAATTTGCCTATGTAGAATCAGACAAGCTTTAAATGAATTTTTTGTCAATTTTGAAATGTTTTACCAAAAATACAATATAACAATTGTGATTTTCTGTCTATTAAGCAAAATTTTGACAGCTTTATGGGTTTAGATTATCTATTCGTATATATTAAACAAGAAAAAAAGTGTTAACTTTAGATATTTAACAATATACTACTTCTGTAGTGTCCCTTTTGAGATGTGTGTATCCTATGGGGCTACGCACGATCTAGGGGTAAGGGGTACTATATTCTTTCCTGGAAGATCTAAAATGGCACGAAATGCCATAAATTATATATTTTTAGAAAGCTGAGATACTGGAGTTTTGAAACATATACAAGTTGTGGTATAAAAATATGAATATATAGAATTATATGAATTTAAAATGATTTTTTCTGGTTATTTAGCATTTTTTACCGGAGGAAAATGTGACAAATACGGTTTTCTTCTAAAGAAGCAAAACAAACACACTTATGGACTTTATCTACTAATTACAATATGCTGAAGAAGAAAAAAAGTAAAAATTGAGGATTTCAATATGCATTATTACGTCTAGTTACTCAACTTGCACCTATTACTATACTGGTACAGTGTGAATGAGTGGTTGTATTGGTTTTTTGTTGACGCAAAAACGTCTGATTTGTGAGAAATGAATTGTGGTCAAGGAATAGACATTAAATCTCAAATCAATTTCACCATTCAAGAGGAAAACATTATCATAAATGGTTTGTGTTACCGTAGAAGTGATGCAAACGAAAACTTAATCATCACTCCACTTTTTCCATTTTATTTTTTGTCTGACTGATCACTATCTGAAGGCAAAATATTTTGAGGATCCAGCATATCTGTTGAATCTTCTTCATCAGAGATGTCCACAGTGCTTTCAAGGACGTCTGTCAGTTGAGCTGGTAAAATCTCACAATCAATCCATAATGGTTCTACCTGTCCATCACAAGTTATCCAGCTGTGGCCATCCGTTGGGTCTGGAACATCAGGTTCAGCAATATGAGCCCTCTTCCAAATGCAGACCTGATAATTTACCCGTTTAATATGTTGTACTAGGGCTTTTCTACAAGGTGGAAGGCTTCCTATTCCTACGTTATTTGAAGGATTGATACTTTCTTCATCTGCTGACAAGATGCAAAATCGCAGATCATCAATTTTTTTTATGCGGTATCTTCCGTACAAAGCACATGTAAATGCTTCCTAGTCATTAATAAGATCATCGTGCAAAGTCCAGGAGTTGCCTAATCGCTGAAGTACAGAACAAAACTGAGGTATCTTCTGCAAGATTTTTATGGGTTTCACTTTTCCCATTCCTTTGAAGGCATTGGTGCTGTCACACCCAGTAAATGCATGAAGAGCCATCAAGGCTGTGCAAAGCTCTTGCCCGTACCCTTGAGCTTGATCAGTGATGTTTATCAACCTTTGCTTATATCCTGTGCCCATATCAAATAGCATTGTGACACCTTCAAATCTCAATGCATAATGCAAAAGGATAAAGAATATATTACTGTCTGGACTTCTGATTCTGATGTATTTGTAGCCATTTTCTTTTCCATATTTGCAGTAAAGAATAACTCTTGAATCTGTTTCTTCCTGGGTGGACATCAGATTTATGATTTCTGTCCTCTCTGTTGTATTGCCATCTTCAGGGGTTAACTGGTATGCATGACCTTCCTGAATGACTATCACATGCCTACATTGTAACTTGCTCGCATAGGAGGTTTTACTCCACACGTCACACAGAACCTGGATGAACTGCTTTTTGTTTTCATCATTTGTCAGAAACAGTTTCCAATCTGGGGGTTTCTTTGTGCTGTCACCTTTAATTATGAGTTTTTCACCACAGCCCCTTCTCTTTCTCTCTATGGACTTCACTGAATCGACTTTGTACATGTCAGTGCTGAACACAATATCCATATTCTTCGGCATCATATCGAATACTTTTGCACTGATCTGCCGAAAGTTACTGGGAATTTCCTTCATGAAATAGAAGTATGCGTTTCCATCTAAGATAGCAAGAGTATCGTCATTTTGGGGAGGTGCTGTATCTTCAATGTCTTTGGTGAGATAGCTAGCACCTTTAAACTTATCATTTTTGCCAAAAAACCATCAGCTGTGCCAATACTATATGGTACTGGAGTAATTGGGAAAGACATAAGTTCTTTCATATCCAGTTGCAGCCCCTGACTTTGGGCTATGACTAACAGCTGGAGAGCAACATTTCCTGGCTGTCTGTACTCTACCACTTTTCCTTTCTCTTTTGTCAGCTTAGCTTTCTTGTTCATGTGTCCCATAGTCTTCAATTTCAATCTCTAAACCACTACGGCCCAAAGGCGCCCCATTTTGTACGGTATTAGCGTCCCGAATTTTCGCCACACATACGTGGAGTGCGCGTTCACAGAGTAAATTTCACCTCCCGCGTCATGTTGAAAATTTCGCCGTATTTCCTTGCTGCACAGCTAAATATTAGTGAAAGAGTAACAGGTCCTATTTCCCGTATATGCTGCCCTTACAATTATAATATTTTGGGAATAATTTCACATGGGAATTCCAAAAACACGTAAGCGATAACAGCCATATGCAAAATTACGTAAAAACACAGTAAACAGCAAAACGATCTTCAACTCGACATTTCATAAAAATAAGAGGGAAACTCAAAAAAATAAAACCATAGAGTTTTAGTTACAATTCATGATATCTGTCATACCAAATATTATAAAAAATAACAGCGAAATGAAAAAGTTAAACCAACGGTTTTTTCAGATGTATTTTTCATTTTACGATGTGTCTGATCAGCTCGATTTCCCATAGAAAACAATGGCGTTTAATGTACTAAACAGACCGTACAACTCTCGCTCGTTCAAATTTCTCAATTCTGAACCAATGATTGTGAAAAATGGCACAGTGTTTCTTTGATTTATATACAAAATTCCTGTCGTTTTAGTTTTTTGAATTTCTCGATGAAACGTGTTTTAGTTGCATTTTATTTTTTCGATCGCTGAATTTTTGCTCTTGCCCTCAATAAAATGGCGATCTTACGGCGTTTGCATATGCAGAATCAGGGTCTTATATTGACGCATTTTTATCGGTTAGCGTCTCTTAAATTGTACAGACCAAATACCTGTCAGGTTATTGTAATTTACACCAAATTTTGGCGAATATCAACTATTAAAATTCCCGTAAACTGCAAAAATAACACAGAACAGAGGCGAACGGGCGTAGAGTCTCCACTGTAATCGTGCAGTGAACGTTATCGATCGATATTCTTTTGTCCGAAATTGTTACATTGTTGTCTCACTCACTCGCGTGTAGTTCCCCGTTCACAATGGCGCCAAACTACGCCGAAGTGCGCCAAAATGTGCTGAAACGTACGTAAAACTATCACCAAAACTGAAAAAGTGTCGTCGATATACTTTCAGTACAGGAAACCAACGGATACCTTGATGTTAAAGTGTATAAGTCAATATACGGGTAATTGTGGAAATGTTTATGACGTGACCTCAACACACGAGCGCCCGGCACAAGCGGCACCCAAACAGATTTTCGATCGATAATCTATTGAAATAAATTGATACAATGTTCGCCGTTGTCAATAGCGACCGGCTGAAAGCGCTGTTCCATAGAAATAATGCTTCGCGGAATACCGTACACTGAGGCATACTTTTGGCCCGTAGTGAACAGGTTCAAAAAAGTTTTCCTTCTTTTCAAGACGATCTCTAATGAACTTTTCCTTTGCTTCTCTGCCAGCTTTCTCTGCTCTTAGCACATCTGTTTTGATATCCCGTGGTACAATAGCTCCTGATGAAATGCTCAGCAGCCACTAGCTCCTGATGAAATGCTCAGCAGCCACTCATTATCCTCTACATTAAATGAGTTGAAGAAACTCTGAAATGCCTCTTGTACCCTGGAAACACTCTCTTCACTTTTTAAGATTTCATTAGGTCTCAAATCTCTATGTCTATTGCCATCAAGTGATTCCGTAAGCATGTCCGCCATATTCAGTGTTGCATTTACATACAAGGATCGTTCATGTGCTGTTTTCACCCATCTCTTATAGGAGTCATAATTGCTTAGAATGCCAGACAGTCCTGCTCCACTGCCACCAGCTCCTCCATGAGATTTGGCATGCTTCATAAAAGTTTCTTCCATGGTCTTATCAACAGCATATCGATTACCTGGAATAAAAGATCTGGCAACACTTATTGCACCCCTCTATAGTAGACTAGTTGAACCTGGGTGTGAACATTCAATATTTGCAATACATATTGAGAATAATGTGAGATAGCGAGCATAATTCTGACCATCAAAACTGAAAAAAAGATCAGCCATATTGAAGAGACATTCTGCATACAGTAAAAAATTATTAGTCTTCACCGCTTGCACTAGACTAAGAACAAGCCAAACATGGTCGACATAAGACATCCAGAACTGAGCCGTCTTTCCAAGATATCCCTGACGAACTTTGTCTCTGAACTTTAAATAACCCTCCAGATATTTGATAACATCTTCATCATGCATTAACTCATCGACTTTTGTCTTATCAGGGAAACAAATTAAATTGTCCAGTTTTTCAGAAGATGATTGAGGAAGAGACTCAAGTACTTGTCCATCATTTTCAGACTGGTATTTCTCAAAGAGCAATCTCTCAAGACTTTCCATAACAATCTTGTGACAGTGCATTGCCCGTGCATAATGTTTACCAGTCAATACACCATTCAAAGCACCAGACCCTATCAGTCCTGCCTCAACAAGTATATCAGCGAACCCAGAACCATTCATCTTCTTCCCAATCATCTTAAAATATGCACAGGCCAAATGAAATGTACCAATCAGAACAATATGGTTTCTATATCGTACAGGATTGTTCCATAGGATCGGGTAGGCCTCCATGCACACACCCAAATCAAATGTTGTGATTGCATACCGTTGGCCAACTTCATTTGTCGCTTGCTGAGCATATCTTAGACATTCTTGAACTGTCTTGTAATCTGTTATTGGATGTGTGATGACAGGATAGTAATCGATTGTTGTTAAGTTTGTTGTTCTCTCCAGTTTGTGATATAAATCCTGCCCAGCATGGCACCTCCTGACCTACCACGCTGCTTTTCATTCTTACTAAGAACCATACAAGGTTTTACCTGGCAGCTAATCCAAAAGCTTGCTCACCCCCTACATATTTCCACTGCTGAATATCAAAACTTGGACTTTTACGTTGAGAGATATAGCTGTCCGGGAGGCTTTCACTCACTTCAAGTCTGATAGAGCGTTCTCCACTTCTTGCCAATGTTGGGATATCTTGAACAGTACCACCCAAGTTTTCAGGGTTACCTTCAAAATCTTGCATCATTATCCCATGAGCAGTGTGTATGGATCCCATACCTGAAAGTTCATTGACCAACTGGTCAAAGTTATCAAATTCAGAGTGGAAAACTGAAGGAGAATTTGGATTTCTCACTATCTGTGTAGTTGTTAGCGCCGATGTTTCTAGCAGGGCTCTTGCAATGGCTGTCTCGAGCTCAAGGGAGAAAGAATAGCTCTCTGAATGTCCAAACTTATTTAAAAATGTGATCAGCTCAGCACTTCTAAAGAGGTGACGCAGTGTCATGCAGATCAGAATGTGTTTAGGAAGCTTCCACTGACCATTTGTCACTGCTCTGCAGATATCCTGACCTATTGAGAAGACCACTCTCTTTGTCTTTGGTGTTGTTTCACTTTCTTTTCCAGTCAATATATAAGTCAAGAACTTTTGAAGTGGTTCTGGCACAACGTCTTCAACACTTTGAAGATACTGTGCGCTGGGAGGCCAAGGCAAACTACTGGAACTTGAAAATGCATCAAGTATCGTTTTTCTGAGATAAAATGCAACGTCTTTTGTAGTGTCAACTGCACCTAATTCATAAGAAGACTTTACTGCTGACTCGATATCAATTTGAGAGCTGTATACGAGATAAGAGCGTAATGTACTTTTGTCATCCAGTTTACAGAATGACAAGTTTGGACCATACATTTCATCATTCTCTATCTTAATTTTTAGATTCTCCCCTCTGTAATCGGGATTTGGGAAATTTGTGCTCTGCAGCGAAGACACATAAAGAAGCCTCAGATCACTAAGCTTCATGATTTTTTTGTCACGTATTATATCATTATCAATAACATGACATGAAAATGCTTCCCTATGGGCCTTTTCAAGATACCTCTGTTTTTAGCTCCGCTGTCAGCGACGCGGAGCTTATCAAATAGGTTGATTATCCGTCGTCGTCCGGCGTCCGGCGTCCGGCGTCCGTCGTCGTCCGTCAACAATTGCCTTCTCTTCTGAAACCACAAGTCGAATTGCTTTGAAATTTTATATGCAGTTCACTTGGGGTGACCTCACTTCAGTTTGTTCAAATCATGGTGAAATTTGCATTTTTGTATTTTTGGGGCATTTTTTGGTGTTTTGGTAAAAAAATCTTCTTCTCTGAAACCGCTCGTCTGATTGCTTTGAAATTTGATATGCAGTTTGCTTAGGGTGACTTAAATCAGATTTGTTAAAATGGTGGTGAAATTTGCATATTTGTATTTTTAAGGCAATTTTTGTCAT
>LD345914.1:85427-125415 GCA_001465055.1 Ptychodera flava
TCACTTCATGCACTTTATCTCTTTCACACATGTTCAAATATCTGACCAGAGAACAAACACTAAATAGTCCAGGATGGGAGCTACAGTGTCATTGACGCTATTTTTTAATAAAGTTATCATGTGTGATTGATGTACCATTTTGTCGAGCTATTACAGCTTATTTGGAACCGTGTCGGGTGGGGGGGGGGCTGCCATATCCAAACATCCTCATGCTTGGACGTTGGTACGGCTTGGCCGCCTGTAATTTTCATTTGGCCCCCTGTTTCAAAACTTAGTGAAACCCCTGAGGTTGTGCAAGCCTTTGTGCACGTATTTTTTCTAACCTGTTTTGTATTGCTACAGGGTCATCTGTATTAGAAATAAATGTGAATGATTCACATTTTGAATTTGGAAAGTGTATGAAACTAGTCTGCTCTCTCTTACATCTTTGACTCCTAGGTTCATCTCCTCTGTGCCTCGATCGTTGCCTCTCAACTGGATCCATCTTTATCTGGAAATATTACGTATTAGTAAACCTGAAAAAATATATATAGTGTTCCTAACATGTAGATTAATCATAGCGTAACTTAACATTTGTTCTATTATTTTTAATACATTTAAATTTCCATGACTTTATGAACTACATGTTCATTTGGTACTCAGTTCCACAAATTCGTCTACCAAGTCATTTTACTTTCTGCTGAAAAGACATCATTAGACAATGTCATCTTCGTCTTTTATTCTAATTAATAGGAAGTAAAGTGAATGAAGAGACTGATAGGTTGATCAAAACTGAACGTAAAGTCCAGGAGAGTCACAGAAAAATAAGTATACATTGAGTGAGGAAATAGAACAAATGAGAATTCATCCTGTGCAACCAAACTTGAAAAAAAGAAACAAATTGATTAATTACCAAGAAAGTTGTATCCATAACTACGGGGAAAACATACATTTCATAAACATAAAGAGTGAACAACAATTCATTGATAGTAATGCTAGGTGTATCCTCAAGACAAGGAAGGCGTAGAAAATTACACTATGATTAAGGTCATAGTGTAATTTTCTCCAGACAGTAATATAGACTACTGACTTTTTCAAAGATATATATTGTATATATCTGTTTTATTGAATGATTGAGATATAATGTTGTATTTGGAAATTGTCGGATACCTTCATTGTCTTGGTGATACATCTGACATCACTATCAATGCATTGTTATTACTGATTTGAACATGAATACACTTTCAAAAAAGACTACTTTTCAAAAATATGAGTCTGTTTTTACATTCACACAAACCAATAAAACCGCTGATTCACACTATACCAGTATAGTATAAGGTGCAAGTTGAGTAACTAGACATAATACTGCATATTGAAATCCTCAAACTTTACTTTTTTCCTTCTTCAGCACACTGTTATTAGTAGATAAAGTCCAAAAGTGTGTTTGTTTTGCTTCATTAGAAGAAAACCGTATTTGTCACATTTTCTTCCGGTAAAAAATGCTAAATTGCCAGGAAAAAACCATTTTAAAGTAATATAATTCATATATTCATATTTTATACCACAACTTGCATATGTTTCAAAACTCCAGTATCTCAGCTTTCTAAAAATATATAATTTATGGCATTTCGTGCCACTTTAGATCTTCCAGGAAAGAATATAGTACCCCTAACCCCTAGATCGTGCGTAGCCCCATAGGATACACACATCTCAGGGACACTACAGAAGTAGCATATTGTTATATATTTAATGTTAACACTTTTTTTGTTTAATGTATAAGAATAGATAATCTAAACCCATAAAGCTGTCAAAATTTTGCTTAATGGACAGAAAATCACAATTGTTATATTGTATTTTTGGTAAAACATTTCAAAATTGACAAAAAAAATCATTTATAACTTGTTTGATTCTACATACGCAAATTTATTTTACTAAAGTTTGTGCTTCCCGTAAAGAGCAGTGTCTAAGCTTTCTAAAAATATTAATTTTATGTATTTTCATGCAGGTTTAATTAATATAGAAGAGGATATAGTACCCCATACCCCTACCCATTTTTCGCAATTTTTCGCAGTACACACAAATCAAAAACCCGAGACAGGTAGTGCATCCCAAAATATCCAATGTTAACATCTTTTTTCTTGTTCAGCAGATCCCAAAGAACAAAAAAATACCCATGTAGTAGGTTTATGGGGGGTGCACGGTGGGCCCCTCCAGCCCACGGACTATAGTATTGCCCCCTGGAAGATATTCAGTCACAAGAATGGGACCATTTCACCAGACCTTTAAGTCTCTGAGCTTGTAATGCACAGGTTTTGATGTTGGGACCACTTTCGGCATGAAAGCTGGCTTTTAATTGAACAATGCATTTGAAACGCGGACACACAGCAGACGTTGCATGGCAGTTATTCAGATATGGAGCGGTCAATACTGCTTGCGATCGACGATGACTGAACTAGTAAGAGGCCCGATCAACGAAACTTTAATAAGGCATTACCGGTGGTAAGCTTTATCAGACAAAGAAAGAGATCGAGTAACTTTGGCTACAAAGAGCCACAAACTGCGAAATTGCTGAAGACTTCGCAAAAATAAACATGATTACCATTTGAACTACGTGAGCTTGGTAAGATGAAGTTGTCCCTGTGCAGCAGATTTGAACATCATGGAGAACTACCTGCGTTTGAAATCGAAGTTGGAAAATAATTTTAATGATAGTCTACACTGTACCTGTTCTGTAACTCAAACCTCATTCAGTAACATGATTTGAAGATTGACGGCAAACGCTTTTAGATATATTCAAGGGGGCTAATCTAACTTCGAAAATCATTTAATTTGTTTTGAAATCACGTGTTGGTAAAGTACAGTATTTATTTTTATTCGGTCTAACTTGTTTATTTTGACATCCCCATTTATTTTGTTCAGCGAATCAAACCATTATTATTGATTGGTTTACATTTTTGTCTTTTTATTAGTCCCCGCGGACACCGTCCGGGGGGACATATAGGTTTTGTCATGTCCGCGCGTCCGTCCGTCCGTCCGTCCGTTCACGCAGATATCTCAGAGACGCCTGGAGTGATTTCATTCAAACTTGGTACAAGGATTACTTTATATGTCATACAGATGCACATCGATTTGTTTTGTGATGCGATTCAATATGGCTGCCGTGTGGCCATTTTGTTACGATTTTTCGTGTACAGAGCCATAACTCAGGCATGTTTCAACCGATCTTATTCAAACTTGGTACAAGGACATTGAATGTCATAAGTATGGACGTCAATTTTGTTTTGTGATACGATCCAATATGGCCGCCAGGCGGGCATTTTATTACGATTTTTCATGTACAGAGCCATTACTCAGGCTTGTTTCAACCAATTTTATTCAAAGTTGGTACAAGGACATTGACCAATGTCATAGCTATGCAAATCAATTTGTTTTTGTGATGCCATCCAATATGGCTACAGTGCGGCCATTTTGTTACAATTTTTTCATGTCCTGAACCATAACTCAGACATGTATCAAGCGAATACGCTATATTCGAAATAGCTGAAAACGAAAGATTATGAAGCCACTCTGCCGCACGGTGGCGCTCTTTGTTGACCTCGGGTAGGGCCAGTAATCCTGTACACCAGTACGCGCGCAGCCGGAGTATGTCATGTGGTTGCAAGCCTGTCACACAAGTACCAGTAGGACGTACGCCCTCTATGGTCACCTCTCTCGTCCGAACATGTTATGCAGAGTTGCTTCTCGAGGGTCTATGCTTTGAACTTACAAGTATTACTGGTGAGACGTCGCTTGTTTTGCCTGAAAAATGTCAATAATTTTTCTGTTTCGGTCGAGCAATGGGGTGTGAATTTATTAGAATCTTTTTTTTCTCTGATGGTTGAACAAAACAGGAACAACAGTGACACAGGATCATGTTTTACTTTCCAAGATTTATTCATTTCAACAATTCAAGATTACAACAAGTAACAACACAATTTTACATAATCAAACTTTCTAAGGTTAACAAAGGATGAAGAGTGAATAAAATTAACGTTTTCCTGTGGTAAAAATCGTACTTAGAGAGTCGTCATTATTTACGACCTTGGGGGGGGGGAGTCTGGGGAATTTCATGGTAAGCTTATTCTGAAATTTCGAGTAAACCCCCTGCCAACCCCAATGCATTTGAGTAACCAAGTCTCTAACACAGAAATTTTGACTGATCCCTCCCCCCCCCCCCACTTAGACCAGTTAAATACCAAGACATGTATTTGTAACATTTACAAAACTACAGCAATAGTACAGACCTTTCATATCTTGCTAGAATATCATCGGTTACCTCATGAAGTTGAAAAAGATGAAACCAGCAAAAGGAAATTCAAAATCACAATAAAATGTAGATACAAAAGCTCATGCTGTAACCACTATCCAACCATATAATATTGTTAACTTTGGATGGGTATCATGACAAGGTTTTCACTAAGATATCTGACAGGGCAGAATCTGAAAGTACAGGAGAACAGTCAGGAGGCTTGGGGGGCAGTGTCAGAGGAGTTGTACCCTCTCGTGTTGAAAATTTGAGAGATTGATGTGTACAATAATGCAGTCTAGTGCAATATGAGAGATGTTATCAATTTGTATAAAACTGTTAGAACACCCCACAGGGGAAAAGTGTGAGAGGCGTGTCCCCTCTGCCACGTCGGAAATTTTGAGAAATTAATGAGTTCAATGATGCAGTCTGGTGCAATATTAGGTGTTTTCTATTTGTTTTTACTAAGTAAAACTGTTAGAACACCCCAGGGGGAGAGGAAGTGACAGGGGGTCGCATTAAGAATTTTGAGAAATTGATGAAATGGTACAATCTGAGAGGTATTTCAATTCAGTTTGTACTAAAATTGAGCAGCCCCCTTCTTTCTCTCCAATTTTGAACAAACCCCTTGTAGCTTTCAATTTTTTGAGTGACTACCCTCACATTCCTCTGACCCCCCAGGCCCGTATGTTAAATTACTCTAAAAGACCCATAAAAATATTCTTGATGGCCTTAGAACTAAATTTGTGAACACCATGTACAGTAAAAGTGGTCAACTTTGATGCAGTCTTGCTGATGCATTTTTATGGGGCTTGAACTCACAGTATCTACAATACTAATTCGCCTAGCTTAGCAGTGACTTAAAACTCCTACAAATAGGCGTTTCAACTAGCAGCGGCCTGGTGGCTCATGTAGCTGTACTGTGATAATATTCAAGAGAATCCATAGGATAACTAGGTGTGTTCCTCAATCAGGCAAAACAACAATTAGCAATAACAGCAATAATAATAAATATCAATTTCTGCAAGTCATTTAAAAATATACCACCAAGGGCACATTATTGCTCCTATCTGACAAACAAAAAGAGGTATTCCTATTTCCATTTATTCACTCAAAATGCTATTGTGTTTGCAAAGAGTTTGAACTTTCAATTTTCATAGGCAGAATTCCGTTTCAACACCCACTTTTCAATTTTGTAGATCAACAGTAAAAATTTGATGGTCCTTGCTTGAAATGTTAAGATTTACTCAGAGTTAAGATATACACAGATGAGCCAAGAATACAATTTGCAATATACACACCAAATAACCTGGTGATAAACTGGTGAGAAGGAAACTTACAACAGCTCAATTAACTTTCAAATGTTGGACGTAAGAGAAAAATTGAAAGATTTCAATAACTTCCTAGTTGTATGAGTAGTATGTGTAACATTAAATGTGAAAACTTCTTGGTTTCAGATAAAAATGAGCAATTATATTTTGACAATTACTGAAAGCAAGATATATTGTAAGTTAACATTGTCTACTGCAAGTTCAAAGTTGTAATCAAAAGCAGGCAACCACGGGTAATTGGTCGATGATAACTGATAAATTCGAACCTTGGAAGGAGTAAATATATGCAGTGTACTGATCAAAAAACAATATGGTGTCAGAGAGATAGGTCGTCAACATTAATATAGTTGTTTATTCTGTTTGTGTGGTGAAGTGACCTGATATTTTCATTCATCACTCATCTTATTCAAACTACACATGATTTCACTCGGCTGCCTTCATCTTTGTGAAGATTTACTTAATTAAGTGATACCATGACAGGTTTTTTCGCTTATGTAACAAAATGATTGGAACTAATACAAATAAACTGGAGTCTGTTTTAATGGTATGGTGCATCTTGCCATATGCCTTCTTGTGGATTGAAATCCCTCATCAGTGTATGGGGTTTCCTCCATGAAATATTTGCTATAGTTGATCCACTACATAAACATAGCCTCACAACTTTTTTCTAGATCATATTTCACTACAAATTGGCACCAAATAAAACTACATTATTTTCAGTGTCTTCAAAATTATTTACAAGGTATTCAGGGTTGGAATAGGTCATTCAAGCTTGCAGACTAATATATTGGCTCAAAAAAAAATCATGGGTTCCCTCAGTTTGAAAAATGATTTGGCTTAGGTAGTCTCCGGGGATTTTTATAAGAAAATGCAAAGCTATCAGATAAACACCAATTAGACAAAAGCACTTTTTGACCAAAATTGACAAAAATTGCTCCAAAAATACAAAATTTAGCATTTTCTCACTGTATAAAAATATCTGACTTAAGTCATCCTAAGGACCTGTATATTGAATATCAAAAAGTCTGACAAGGAGTTTTGAAGAAAAAATAAATCTAAAATGACAAAAATAATCTCAAAAATACAAAGTTGCATATCTTGGCACGATTTTACAGAATCTTATTGCTGTCATCCTAAGGGACATGTATAATCAATATTAATGTGTCTGACCAGAACTTTTGAATGATATTTTTGGTTAAATATGACAATAATTGCCTTAAAATATAAGTTTTAAAATATTTCACAACAATATGGACAAATGTCAATAAGGTTATCCCTGCAAAAAAGTATATTTAGATTTCTGTGGCAATACTAGAGTTTATTTGCTTCTTCAAGCATACCATTCTTTTCCTTGACATAAGGTAAACTTCAGCCTCCTCCAACAACACAATTGTGATGTAATCTACAACAAACCTGAGTGAGAAAAATAGAAATATAGATATACTATTCATACATTTTTGTATATTTCTTTCACCCATGAAAACCTGTGGTAGATAATGTCATAAAATATATGATATCATGATAGGGCTAGCCCATAAACTTGTGCACAGTAACATTGGAAATGTAATTCAATAGAACGTAATAGTTCAATAATTATATGAGTTCTGTGTGCAATAAAAAATATTTGTTAAAATACTCTTATTTAGCACTGGTGTTGATGACCTCCACTGCTTATGCATGTGGCTCCTTGTTGAGTCTGATTACCCAGTATACTGTGCACCAGGATGCTGATGTTTAAAACAAGTCCTTATGGCTGCTTTCCAATACCAGTGCAATCACACATACAAGTGCTATGCTGACAAGCTAAATATTGATTTTTAGCAATCTTTTTGTAGTAAAATAACAACTTACAGTGGGCAAATATAAATAATGAAAAAAATGTCAAAAGTAAGCATTACAGGCCCTCTAAATTTTTGAGAGTTGTAATATAATAACTTACACAATTATCCCAAAACCATTCACAAGATACAGCTCAAGTTGTAACTACAAAATGGTACATCAATGTGAGAAGCAACATAATACCCCACTTACATTGACGTTTCTTTCACATTCCTCTTCCAAAACAAACTTCTTACCATCTGTTGTTAAGGCAGTGTCATAGCATTCAAAGATACTGTCAAAACAAACAAAAATCCATTATTACATCGGAATCAATAGACACTGTTCACAGACGTTTCATATTAAAAATTAGTCTTTTTTTTAATACTCTCAGTTTTTAACAGACATGCCATACACCTTCAAAATGTTTTACTTTGCATATAAAAAATTATATCAGTCTTGCAATGGTTATATATAAGTGGAGCTGACAACAGCTGCCCTAAATGGGCAGTGGCACATATGATTTGAATAAAATATCACTTTTAACATGGTCGTCATTTCCTTCTTTTGGCAGGTTACATCTGAACATATTTTACAGTACATGATCCTCATAGAAATTTAATGGCATCTTATTCAAAATGTAAGAACTTTATTGCCAATCAAAAAGGTTTTGTTTAACAACATTAAAAAAAAATAATGTGAAAATTTAAGAAAGTTTGACCAAGTCAGTATGGAGTTAAATTGTTTGGAAATCTTGAAATCGGAAGAATAGTGAAGCCAGGATATTGGGTGATTTGCAAACATTTGCCAAAATTAACACTTCTTCATCAAGCAACCTACGACTGTTTGACAACCTTGAAAGATAAACCCAAATAATAATATTTTAATCTTGGGTTAACAATTTCATTAAATTTCATGAATGTCTACAAAAAAGTAAATTTTGGTGCAAAATACCCTAAGTTGGGTGCAGCGCCCCTTAATTAGCAAGTTTTATACCACTGCAAAGTAAGGTGACACATTCTGACTCAGCATGATCTAACAGCAGATTCCTGCATAAAAATTTGATTTAAAAACTTAAATCACCTTTTAATAGCATAAAAAGAGCAAAACCAAGGAGAAACGTAGATTACAAAGCCTTATAAGGGAAAGAGAGATGTACCACATGACTCCATGCAACCAGATGACACATTGTGACTCAGCATACTCCTAAAGCAGACGATTGCATAAAATTTTAATTTTGAATCACTTTGTAATAGTATAAAAAGAGCACAACCAATGAGAAAACTTAGAAGTCAAAGCCTTAGCACAGTAAGAGAGATGCACCAGAGTGTCCGTGCAACCAGATGACACATTGTGACTCAGCATACTCCAAATGCAAATTCTGCAAAAAATATTTGATTAGACAACTTAATTCATTTGGCAATAGCATAAAAAGATGAAAACCACTGGGAAAACTTAGAAGTCACAGCCATAGCACATTACGACAGATGCGCCTGAGTGTCCATGCAACCAGGTGACACAATGTGACTCAGCATACTCCAAATGCAGATTCTGCAAAAATATTTTATTAGACAACTTAAATCAGTTGGCAATAGCATGGAAAGATAAAAACCACTGGGGAAACTTAGAAGTCACAGCGATAGCACACTAAGAGAGATGCGCCTGAGTGTCCATGCAACCAGGTGACACATTGTGACTCAGCTTACTCCAAATGCAGATTCTGCAAAAATATTTGATCGGACAACTCAAATCAGTTGGCAATAGCATAGAAAGATGAAAACCACTGGGAAAACTTAGAACTCACAGCCATAGCACACTAAGAGAGATGCGCCGGAGTGTCCATGCAACCAGGTGACACATTGTGACTCAGCATACTCCAAATGCAGATTCTGCAAAAATATTTGATTAGACAACTTAAATCAGTTGGCAATAGCATAGAAAGATGAAAACCACTGGGAAAACTTAGAAGTCACAGCCATAGCACACTAAGACATATGCGCCGGAGTGTCCATGCAACCAGGTGACACATTGTGACTCAGCATACTAAAAATGCAGTTCCTGCAAAAAATTTAGATTAGACAACTTAAATCAATAAGTTATAGCATAAAAAGATAAAAACCAATGAGAAAACTTAGCAGTCACAGCCTTAGCACAGTAAGAGAGATGCACCAGAGTGTCCGTGCAACCAGATGACACATTGTGACTCAGCATACTAAAAATGCAGTGTCTGGAAAAAATTTAGATTAGGCAACTTAAATCAGTTGGCGATAGCATAGAAAGATGAAAACAAATGAGAAAACTTAGAAGTCACAGCCATAGCGCACTAAGAGAGATGCGCCTGAGTGTCCATGCAACCAGGTGACACATTGTGACTCAGCATACTCCAAATGCAGATTCTGCAAAAATATTTGATTAGACAACTTAAATCAGTTGGCAATAGCATAGAAAGATGAAACCACTTGGAAAACTTAGAAGTCACAGTCATAGCACACTAATAGACATGCGCCAGAGTGTCCATGCAACCAGGTGACACATTGTGACTCAGCATACTCCAAATGCAGTTCCTGCAAAAAATTTAGATTAGGCAACTTAAATCAGTTGGCGATAGCATAGAAAGATGAAAACCAATAAGAAAACTTAGCAGTCACAGCCATAGCACACTAAGAGAGATGCGCCTGAGTGTCCATGCAACCAGGTGACACATTGTGACTCAGCATACTCCAAATGCAGATTCTGCAAAAATATTTGATTAGACAACTTAAATCAGTTGGTAATAGCATAGAAAGATGAAAACCACTGGGAAAACTTAGAAGTCACAGCCATAGCACACTAAGAGAGATGCGCTGGAGTGTCCATGCAACCAGGTGACACATTGTGACTCAGCATACTCCAAATGCAGATTCTGCAAAAATATTTGATTAGACAACTTAAATCAGTTGGCAATAGCATAGAAAGATGAAAACCACTGGGAAAACTTAGAAGTCACAGCCATAGCACACTAAGAGAGATGCGCCAGATTGTCCTTGCAACCAGGTGACACATTGTGACTCAGCATACTAAAAATGCAGTTCCTGCAAAAAATTCAGATTAGACAACTTAAATCAATTAGTGATAGCATAGAAGGATGAAAACCAATGAGAAAACTTAGCAGTCACAGCCTTAGCACAGTAAGAGAGATGCACCAGAGTGTCCGTGCAACCAGATGACACATTGTGACTCAGCATACTAAAAATGCAGTTCCTGTGAAAAATTTAGATTAGACAATTTAAATCAGTTGGCGATAGCATAGAAAGATGAAAACCAATGAGAAAACGTAGCAGTCACAGCCTTGTCAGTGTTAGAGAGATGCACGGGAGTTTCCGTGCAACCAGGTGACACATTGTGACTCGGCATGCTCCAAATGCAGATTCTGCAAAAAATTTTGATTAGACAAATTAAATCAGTTTGTGATAGCATAGAAAGTTGAAAACCAATAGATACACAGGAATTATACAGGACACATATGAATTAATTTATAAAAGCTTATACAGCAGAACACATTGGCAATAAAGACAAACATATTTAGCTGCCTACCTCCACAAGGTACTGAGGATTTTATGTAGGCCTTAATGTGTCGTTTTAGTCTCCACTCCATCCTCACTGGGCACAGCTTGCATGACATCTCTTCTTTCCCACAGTTTATAATGCTTTGAGCATTTTCGACCGTTGTTACTGAAGCATGCATCCTATCAAGAGAAAAGTGATAATATAAAACAAGGCCAACCACCTTAATGTTTGTAAATAAGCAGACTTTGATGTGTTTCAAGACATCTCTTTGACTCTTTTGTCGAGGTCGATCATGATGACTGACGTATGTAGACACAGTCAGAGGCGGACTGTCATGTAGACCTGGTTTCGTCTGACCCTCTGAATTTTAAAGACCTCTGAATTTTAAAACCGCCTGCATGCTAACACCAGAGATATATGAGAAATCGTATCCTTGTGTTACAAGCCTACGATCAAGAATCGAACAGACTACTATACTTGTACTCACTTGCTTCGAAATGGCACAAATGAAAACGTGCTTTGACAACCAGAGCTAGCACAAGGTATCAGGAATGCAAGGAATTACCCATGCTTGGACTTTCAACTCTGACCTTTGACATCGAAACATAACCAAATATGGGTGTGTCATAGCCAGCAACCACATGACATATTTTGCAACCAGATGACAGGACTCCCTAACGCGCGTACTCCCTCTATCCAGAAATCAGCTGCTTCAAATATTGCCGCTGTCGTCTGATCGAGAAAGCTGTTGTTCGCGGTCTACAATTCTCCATTGTAAAATTTTTTCCTTGGCGATCGTAATCGTAGTTGAGAACTGTAAACAAACATGCCGAGTTTCTTTTGTAATGCGCCTGGGTGTAATTCTGCAACTGTAAAGTTAAAGAAACTGCATAAGTATCCATGGATGAAAGGCGTTACATTTCACTCATTCCCATCGGCAAGCAAATGTAGGCGTCTCAGGTTATACAGTGAATTCGAATGCTACGCAGGGAGTCCGACTGGCAGCCAAATAAATTTTCCCGTGTCTGCTGTCGACATTTGAAGGTAGTAAAGGTCCAACAGAGGACAATCCAGTTCCAACGTTATTTGAATATAGCAACTGGGGTAAGCCACCATCACAGAGATCAACACTTAAGTGTATGAAACGCCTTGAGTTCAACGATGCGGAAAACAAACCTGCCTTACAAAAAGTACCGGATGATAAGACGTTTGAAGTGTATACTTCTGAAAGTGTGTTGGAGTCCGAGCTGTATGATGGGGTGAGCGGAGAAGTTGAAATTATAGAAAAGAGCAGTCAAGTTGATTTCAACGGTAAGATAGAATCTTTTTTTACGTATTTTAAAGTATGCAATGTGCATCCTGACAAAGTCTTGAAAGCTTACCTGTTTATTGGCTCCCACCTTGTTGTTTCTGATTTTTATTCATGATGGAAAAATCATTATGTTGGTAGACTTGGTTTGATTACAAGTGTATTTATTTTTTAGTAAAAATACTTGTTATAGAGTTGAATCTATGGTGTAAATATGGAATCTATGGTAATGTTGTCAAAATGTCTGATATTGGATATTGGACCATAAGATGTTGATATTTTGCTTGAATTTTATTTTAAAGTAAATTCTTTGCAAAAAAGATAAAGTGTTTGGGTCAGAATTTTCACCTAAATTCAGTTTTAAAAGTGGACTCAGAAAAATAAACATTTGGCAACTGCACAGTACATATTTTGTTACTCTGTAAATGCACATCAGTTCTTATCATATGCCCATATTGCTACATCCTCGTGACGTTCACCGTAAAATATCACCTGTAATATTTTACGGTAAACGTCGAGATATGCACGATGAACGTCATCAGTTTTAGAGTTTTCCCGAACTACATTAGCAGTTTGTTGGTAAACAACGTAAACAAAAAATGGCTGCTGCTCCCCGCCTGCGAAGCAATGTCGCCGACGTAAAAACTTGAAGGGCTTCGAGGAACACGGGTATTTCTGGTTGCAAAATATGGAAATATCACGTTGAGTCGTCAAGTTTTTTCCCGTTGTATTTTTTGGTCAAGTTCTAGCAAACACTCTGCTGTTCGCACGGCGCCGGCACAGCTGTGCACAGTCACCACCGAACAGGTAGTGAGCGCGTGGCGTGACAGCGATGTCGCGCGCGCGACGACTGTTGACATGGCAACTCCAAGGGTAAACTAACAAAATGGCATCCTCTCCGCGCGAGCTCCGTGCTGTACGACCACAGGTTATCGTAACGTTGCTTGGATAGTCGTTCCAGGCGGGCGGCCGCAGATCGCCGTTTACTTGGAAAAAAGAGAAAGGTCAGACACCGATTTCAGACAAGCAGCCAGAAAGAAACAAAAGAAACAATCTGGCGACAAATAAATGATCCTCGACTATCGCAAATACCTCAAATGTTTATTGCTCCAGTATGGCCGGCCTAGAAACGTTACATTGGCCAAAATTTGGCAATATTCACTTCCTGGGGATTCCGCACACTTGCCCCGGATCCGCCTTCCTGACTTAATTTGACTTTGCATTGAATTGTGGGTAAGGTAGTTCGAATTCAGTATGGCGGATACTGGGCAAGTGTGCGGAATCCCCAGGAAGTGAATATTGCCAAATTTTGGTACATGTAACGTTTCTAGGCCGGCCATACTGGAGCAATAAACATTTGAAGGTATTTGTGATAATCGAGGATCATTTATTTGACGCCAGATTGTTTCTTTTGTTTCTTTCTGGCTGCTTGTCTGAAATCGGTGTCTGACCTTTTTCTCTTTTTTCCAAGTAAATGGCGACCTGCGGCCGCCCGCCTCGAACGACTATCCAAGCAAAGTTACGATAACCTGTGCGTACGACAATCGAAATCAGGATAGATTTAAAGCTGAGCAGTTTTTGATCGGTTACAGTTGTAATACCATATTGCACCTTAAAATGTTCCTTCTGTATGACGATTTTTGTATCCCGGTGTCTTTTTTCTTGGGTTTCATTGAGATATAAACGACTTGCAGCGATGTCGCGCGTGATGTTGACATCCTCGTCATATACTTTATGAATGAAGCCTGTTCACATAAACATTCTGATATTTATGCGCAAGGCGTAATAAAGTAAAGCCTCAAAATTTAAGGTTTTTCGTTCCATTAGTGAAAATTCCCTGAAATTATGGGCATGGGTAGGCCTATATGATAAATCGGTTATTACCCAATATCGCCTGTTCCTTGTGTCGTATCAGCATCCGTGTCATTTGTGCTGCGTCAGACACTCGACTCTGACGCACCACAAATGACACTCATGCTGATACGACACAGGAACAGGCGATATTGGGTAAATACCTCTAAATGTCACATAACAACCACCCAGAATTCTGACTCCCATAAAACTACTCTCCATGATTCCTTGATTTTATCAAACCAGAAGCTTGTTTTTCTTCTGCTATTTTACAGTAAATCTAGGTTTTCACAAGTATTAAATTGTGTTTGGTATATTAATTGCTGTGCATATTCAATGTGAATTTGAATATTATAGGAGACAGAAAACTATGAATTACATGAGAGTTTTGTAAGCCCTGAAGCAATGAGTACATGGTATGACTGGTCACTGCCAAGATATAAATTTACTTTCACAAGCTGATTTGTCACAGTGTAAGGTAATTTCATGTATGTGAAATGATGATTTTATATATCTGAAACCTTTGCTGATAAAGATTTTTTTACCATTTTTTTTCACAGAGTATTCAGCAAAGATATCAACACCAGTACCTAAGGATCATCAGTATGTAGCCACTCAAAAAGATATGGATGTTGATTGTGAGGACCTGGTCAATGCTTCTGTATAGACTAATTTGACAATTCAGAACATTTGCAAACTTGAAACTGACAATCAGATATTGAATTCAAAACTTAATGATAAAGATGCCTTTAGAAGGGAACTTCTCCTCGACAAAGTTCTGGAATCTGATAAATCTGTCAAATTATACACTAGTGTTTCAACTCTTTCATTATTGTATGCTTTGTTTAATTTAATAATTTCTTTTTCTCCAAACTTTAAATACTGGAGAGGTTCTTGTTCTGCTTCTGAAACACAGTACCAGCGCAATGGTAACAACAAACCTGGACCATCAAGAAAACTGAACAAGTTTGAAGAATATATCCTGACGCTTATGAAATTGAAATTAGGATTATTGTCGTGTGTTCTCAGAGTCGTGTATCTCAAATTTTCACCACATGGATATCTATCTTAGCAAAAGTAATGATTCATCTTCTCAAATGGCCCTCACGTCAAAAAAATTAGAAATTTATGCCCAAGTGTTTTCAATGTTTTCCTCGCACCAGAGCAATTATTGATTGTACAGACATATTTATTCAAAAACCAAGGACCCCTAAAGCTCAAGTTACAACCTACAGTTCATATAAGAATCATAACACATACAAACTTGTTGTTTCTATAACTCCGACTGATGCATTTTCATTTGTGTCTCGTCTTTGGGGTGGTAATGTTTCAGATATGTACATGTAACGAAAGAGAGTGGTTTTTTAGATCTTATTGAACCAGGGGATGAAATTATGGCTGGCAGAGGATTTACTATTAGAGATCTATTAACTGAGAAAAAAGCTACTTTAAAAATACCCCCATTTACCAGAAAATGCAAAACTGCTAAAGGGGAACGATTTAATTCATCTGAAATTTTAGAATCAAAGAGAATTGCATCTCTCAGGATAAGAGTGGAACAAGCTATCGGAAGATTAAAGGAGTTTCATCTAATTAATCAAGTAATGCCTTTAAAATTAAAAAAGGTTGCCAATCAGTGTGTTATTGTTGCAGCCACTCTCTGCAATTTCCAAGGTCCCCTTGGTGCCAAACCATCTCAGCATATTATGTGAGCTCTTCTACACTTCTACCTGCTTCACAAAAACAAAAAGACTGACAGATCTTGACTGTTCTTTGAAAAGGATTTTGAGTACTACTACTATAAAGATAATTGAATAGACATGCATATTTAAATGTTCAACTGGTGTTTTATTCTAACAGAAATGTAAAACAAAATTTAAATTACCAGTGTAAGTTAAAAGTGTATATGGTTGTAAATAATTTGTCATCAACTTTTATTGCTGAAATTTATTTTTTACAGATTGTATACCAAATAGATTAGTGATTATATGTATAAATTATAACTAAAATAATTTCAAGAATCATAAATTGTATCCTTTTCTTATGACAGTTACTTTTTCTCTTCCCATAGGATAACATTGAAAATTGCTGGAAAACCAACTTCTACTATTGCCATTTTCATGAAACTTTGCACAAAGCTCATTCAAAAGAAATCAATTTCAGTTAACAAATAAAATTATATGGTCACCGCACCTAATTTTCAGACAAATGTCATGGAATGATTTCACCCATAGAAAACAATATTGGTTGAAAAGTGCCGACTCGGCAGATTTTTTGCATTATATCTAAAAAGGGAAGGTTACCCAGTAATTTTGTGTTCATCAATAAAAAAATATATGACAAACTGGTGCGAAATCCATCTTGGTTATTCACTTTCACTTACTGATAGGCGATGGCGTCCCTTTAAAAACGATTGGTTATAGGTAGAAGTGACATAAGAGCCTAGAACTGCACTGACACTTATTGGGCTTCCCCATAGTCTACAGCTGGGGAAGCCCTATAAGCGTCGATGCAGTGCAGTAGGCTCTTATGTCACTTCCAACTGTAACCAAACGTTTTCAAAGGGTGCCATCCGCTATCAGTAAGTGAAAGTTAATAACAAAGACAAATTTTGCACCAGTTTTTCATAGATTTTTTATTGATGAACAAAAGATTGCTGGGTAACCTTCCCCTTTAAATTCACGGTCTTAGATCTCAGAACTAAGCACAGTGTCTCTCATATTTTGTTTCACATTTTTTATTATTCTTCAAAAGAATAATTCAAAAATCAACAATTAAAAGAAATGACAATACTTTTAATTTTACATCTTGTACATCCTTTACAGAGTTCAAGTTTTACCATGTGTTTTTATGTTGTATCTGAAGAGTGGCAAATGTATATTCAACTCTAATATACTCATTTTGATATTAGACAATTCATCTTTCAAGCAATTTTTGTATTATGAATGTTTGATAGAAACTAGCAAGTCTGGACTTCGTTGATTTCCACATATCTTCATCAAAATGTATTCGATCAACACTGATACCTTTATTTGTGAACAGAACAAAATCACAGAATGGTAAGTTTGTGACCCCTAATTGACCCTGAATTTGAAAGTACCATTTGGAAGTTTTCTTCAGTCTGACCCTGTCCCCTTCTAAGTACACATCATATGACTTATCCTGAGCTGCAGCACTTGGAATTTTATCTTTGTGTTTGTAGCAACATTCAATTTCAAGCAAGAACACAAGTTTGCCACAACATGAGCATTCAACTATACCATCAGGGCTTGCTCCGAGAAACGGGATATCACTGGAAATAGCAAAACCTGAGTTTCTTATTTTACTACCTTTGTGCCCCTTACCACACATATATTCATAATATAGATGTTTTGCTACTGGTTCATTTTCTATAGCAAAGTTTATGGCTTCAGAAAATATAGAGTTTGGGCCTTTTGAAAGAATTCTAGAAACAGAATAATTATTTTTGTTGTTTCCCTGATAATGACTACAATCATAAAAGAGACTGGCAGTCAGACGGCCTTGTCTGTAATCAAACCAATGTTGTGTCTCTCTCTGACCAACAGTAAGTTCATTTACTGTTGAAATATGTGTTCCATCAACATTGTCCTTCAAATACTGAAAGAAATCTGGCTCACTTGATGTTTTGAAACCTGAAACAAATTCAAGCATTGTTTTGGGTTTTTCACTTGAGTCATCATCATCAGACATGGTATCAAGAGTTTGAAGTAGAAGAGAATTGGTACCAGCACAAGCATTATACATGTAAGATCTGATTTCGTCTGGTATGTAAGTAAAGGATTGCTGATGGCAGGATTATAGGTATCAATTAGTGGTTCAGGTGGTAATGGTATTGTCCTGTTTGTCCTGATGTCAATGTCATCAATAAGCATAGGTGCTGACTCCCTCCTTGGTTTGTCCCAAGTACATAGTCTATCAGTCCCTGCTTCTGTATGACAGTCTTTATGCCGGTCTGTGAAACTACTGAGACTGAACAGAAGAGCGACGCAATGTTTACACGAACCATCATCCCTGGAAAATTTAAAATGAAAAAAAAATAGGTATATTTCTGTAGTAAAATTTTCATTCAATTGAAAACATGTGGATGAAAAAAAAATTCATACTGGGTCCAAACATGTCACCTACATCTTTCCTAAAATATCATGGTTGTGGAGAAATTGTTAACAAAACATAGTGGGTGACATTGAGATTTGACCTCTGATTGTCAATAAAGTAACAATGTTACTCTGCAACTGTGTGGTCAATTTGCATTACATTAGCTGAATAATGTCTGGTGTCAAAGGTAATTTTTATAAAATGTGTTATACTCGGGTCCCAATCGATTGGCTGCATTTGTACTGTGACACTAACTGAAGTACAATGTAGCCGTGTGATTCATGAATATGCACGAGTGCCATCAAAGGAATCACGCCGCACCACGTGCTTATGTTTACATCGACTGAACGCTAAAACTTCGTGACATTACATCGTTTATTTTTTCCTTTAAAAGTTAAAAACATGAAAACTCTCCAATAGATGTCGTTGCAGCTCGCTAGGTCTGAGTGTAGCGGCAAAAACACACGTGTTAGATTCATATTCACGTAGCTGGCAGTGCGTTGGTTTCTAGGCTCTAGTGTTGGTTGTGTAACGTCTAGCTCGCTACACAACCAACACTACGGTAGACCAGCAACTAATATTAACGATATATTATATTACTATGCCCTGCCTATCGCATTTTGATTGGTCGAGCTGAACCATGTGACTGACCACAAATACACAGTAATAGTCTGTTTACATGCCCGCAAATATGAATAATAAGATTAACAACTCAAAGTATCGTAATTTTACAGCTCAAACGTAAATCAAAATCAATCACAAAATAAAATGGCGCACTTGTGGGCAAAGTTGAGATACTTTTTTCTGAAAATATCTCCGGATTTGCCAATATTTTACAGCGCGCGTGACAGTGCGTCACGTATTGCTCAGTTCTGGGGCCCAGTTGTCGTTCGCTCCAAAATATTTCGCAAATTTTGACGGTTTTCTCCTGTTCGTTGATAATATAATGGAAATAACAAACTCCGCTCTGACCATTAACGCTTATTTATGGGCTCGGGCTCGAGGAAAGCCAAATTAACGGGCTCGGCAAGCCTCGCACGTTAATTTTTGGCTTTCCTCTCGCCCTTGCCCACAAATAAACATTAATGGTCAACGCGTCGCCCATTATAAGGGGCCAAAGCCTACCGGCTGGGCCCCTATTTGTTTTACTGGAGTTCAATATTCTCCTTCTTCCTCATCTTCTTCTTCTACTGTCCCTTTTTTTGTCACTCTTGATCTCAGAAACCGCATGACAGAAACTTCTCAAACTTGCAGTGCTAATAGCTACTTATGGGTGCTCGTGCATATTATCCTTAAAATTTTGATTGATCATGTGACCTGGTGGCCATATTGGATTTTCCAAAAAACTAAAAATGGCTTTTCTTGCTGTCCTAGGGGTCAAGTCAGTTTGAATTTTTTTATATAGCAAGCATGACCTAAGGTCTTAAGAATTGGCAAATAAAATCGCGTGCGGTCACGTGACCTTGGCCGCCATATTGGATTTTCGAAAAATACCAATTTAATCTTAAAAATCTTCTTCTCCAGAACCAACACACCGATTGAGCTGAAATTTTGCTCATGTCATCCTTAGAGTCATCTCTTTCATGTTTGCGAACAGCGTTTTGATCGGTCACGTAGTTTAGCCGCCATATTGGATTTTGAGAAAATCGTGATTTAGTCTTTAAAAATCTTCTTCTCCAGAACCAACACACCGATTCGTCTGAGATTTGACATGTAACATCTTACTTGTAATCTCTTTCAAGTTTGCGAAAGGCGTTTTGATCGGTCGAGTGGTTTGGCCTCCATATTGGATTTTGAGAAAATTGTGATTTAATCTTTAAAAATCTTCTTCTCAAACACCAACACACCGATTCGACTGAAATTTGACATGTAACATCTTAAGTGTGATCTCTTTCAAGTTTGCGAAAGACATTTGGATCGGTCACGTGATTTGGCCGCCATATTGCATTTTCGAAACTACCAATTTAATCTTCAAAAATCTTCTTCTCCTGAACTAACACACCGCTTGTGCTGAAATTTTACGCATGCCATCCTTAGAGTGATCTCTTTTAAGTTTGTAATAGGCAATTTGATTGGTCCAAGGTTTAGCCGCCATCTTGGATTTTGTAAAAATTGAACTTCAATCTTAAAAAATCTTCTCCTCCAGAACCAAGCCTCCGATGTAGATGAAATTTTACTGACATAATCCTTAGTGTGATTTCTTTCACGTTTGCGAAAATCATATGGATTTGTCACATGGTTTGGCCGCCATCTTGGATTTTGTGAAAATCGCACTTTAATCTTTAAAAATCTTCATCTCCAGAACAAACACACTGATTGAACTAAAATTTAATTCCTGTCATCTTAAGTATAATCTCTTTAAAGTTTGCGAAAGCCATCCTGATCGGTCACATGGTTTGGCCACCATCTTTGATTTTATGGCAATCACTCTTAAATCTTTAAAAATTTTCTTTTCCAGAACCAACACACCTCTTGAACTGAAATTTTAATCGTATCATCTTAAGTATGACCTCTTTCAAGATTGCAAAAGGCAGTTCAATCGGTCTTGTGGTTTGGCTGCCATCTTGGAATTTGCAAAAATCGCAATTTACTATTTAAAGCTCTTCTTCTCAAGAACCAACACACCGATTCAATGACATTTTACTCCTATCTGATCACTTTACTGTTTCTGATAAGCAATTGGATCGGTGAAGAACTTTGGCAGCCATATTTGATTTTGCATAAAACTTGCAATTACCAGTGAAACATACCGGTACAGTAACCATGAGATGATGCTCAAAATCCTACTTTTCAAGACTTCAATTTGGCATATAACATTATAAGTGCAAGAACTTTAAACCATATAAGCAGCTTGGGCCCCGCCAAGGCTGCTTGCAGCTTTAATTTCTATATTATACTCACGCAACACAGTCACATCCACCTGTTAGTAGTCGACCATCGCTTGCCATTAAGATCCATGTTTCGTATGGCTTCGCCGTCTGACTTGTTTCACGGACACAGCAACATTTGACGTAAATAAAACTCTGTCCAAGAAATGAAATGAATCTTCACGCCATAGACATGTCCATCGACAAATAACTTGTGCCTGTGATCTTTACGATAGTTTACAAGCCGCTCATCTGACCATCGACAGACACCTCGTAAGTACGAACTTATTCGAATCAAGTCAACATCAGGAAGAAACTTTAAGTTCTCGCTCCAATTTCTGATGGCTCGTATGTCGACAAGTTCAACTTCCCTACCGCTTATTTTGACTGAACGTCGTTTCCTACGTTCACTCTCAAAGTCGTCCGGTTCCACTGCGAGGTTTGGAACTTTCAGATTGATTGCATTCTCTGCTAACTGTAAAAGTACTGCTTTTGTTGCTCCTTGCCTTGATATGCCTCTGATTTTAAGAAACTCTTTTAGTTCTGCGAATTTCAGTGTCTTCAGGTCCTCACGACGAATTTTCGCGTCGCCATTTTTGAACCTGTTGTCGTCCGACAGCACGACTTGTAATATTCTAGCCCTACCACACATCGCTCTCGTGCATCAACAATAATTAAATTCTTTCGTTTTCAACTAACTCGAATATAGCGTATTCATTCAAAAGTATTTTTATCACAGACCTAATGAAGAGGAATCTATCCCCTCTGAGGACCTGAAATCAAAGTACCCATTAACAAGTGGGGACTGTGTCATCAACGATGACTTTTTTTATATGAATTGTGTTTTTGATGCGTCACTTGTACAATCATTGACAGTCTCGCTTCTACAATCCATTGTCCGTCCACCCAGCACAGCACCTTATTACTATGGTGCAACAAAGGTCAACGTGTACGACCACATTTACATAAATATCAAAGCTCACAAACCCCCCGAATATGATTAAAAAAGCACGTCACCGCATAATTTTTGTAAGCAACTGAGGATGAGAAACAAACTGAATCTTTTTTGCCTTAATACCTGTTATTTTATTGTCATTTAGGGAATATGACTGGACAACATTACTGCACAGAACAAAATATTGAAAAATGCAGGTCTACATGTACATTGTTACTTTCACCATCTTATATTTCAGTATTTTCACTGGAAATAAAGATATATGACTTCAAAAGTTCAAATTTATAAACGTACTAGTATTTCTTGCTTCAATTGACTGTATCAATTATGATCAATTCAAGAAGTACAGTGAAATTTAGGGTGTACTGGGATGGCCTGATCATTGAGGAAAAAAGTCTACGGTAATTATTGCATGAGAAAAATTTTCAGAAAATGAGGATTTCTTTAGCAAACCATTCTCATTTTTGCGAACATAATCAGCTTTATCCGGTTGCCTGCAAATAACATAGACTTTGGTACCGTCTGCGTACATCATACAATCCGGACGATGGCCTTTGATGATATCCTCCAAAGGTGAAAAGGGTTGGCCCCAGTACCATCCATGTGGTACTCCATACTTCATTGTCGAACCTGACGATGCTACATTGCAGACTATGACACACTGATTGTGATCTGACAGATATGATCGGAACCAGGACAGAATGGTGCCAGTTATGCCAAATTTTGATTGCAGTCTGTGTACTAGAATGTTATAATCAATGCAGCCAACAAATTCAACGGGATGAGAATGATGTCCATTTTATCGTTTAGGGCATGCATGATGTTATTATACACCTGCAAAAGAGCTGTTTCGATGAGTGATTAGGACGGTATGCACTTTGGCGCTTTGTGAACAGATCAAAACTGGTAAGATGGCTATGTAGTTGTTGTGCAACGATTCTTTCAAACACTTTTGAAAGAAATGGAAGATTTGACAACAGTCTGTAGCTCTTCAGCAAGTTTTTGTCAAGGTCTGGTTATTTAAGGAGTGGCCGAATAATGGCGGATTTGAAGTGAGTTGGGACAACGCCTGCTGGAGTAAACAATTAAAAAAGTAAACCAAGAAAGGAGTGAGGGTTGACAGATTTCTTGATAATGTCCGATGGTTAAGTATCTTGGTTGCAAGACTTCATGGAAGATTGTGTTAGGACTGTTTGTACCTGATCGGCTGTAATCAGGTTGAAGTCAGTGAATACATGAGGTGGTAAGGGTATCATGGAAGTCAACCTGTTGAAGTACAAGTCCGTTTCGGAGTTTCGCTACCTTGGATTCGAATTAGGTGAGAAATTCGAATGGCAGCAATGAGCTTCTCTCTTAAACAGAAAGATTTTCCATTCCAACAGCTCAGGAACTCTAAAACTCATCGACGAAAACGATTCGATGGCAACAAAGGATGTTGCTAGGAATGCCAAGAATATTGTTTGGGAGAAAGTGGTACTACTGTTCCCCCTGTGGAGAACTTGCCAAGTAAACTTGTCACAATGGATTGTTTTGTTGCATAATATCAAAACACATGTAACATAATACAACATGAGAGTGTTGTTGGCGTGTTGTAAAGGGCCTATTACGCGGTCTTAATTCGGGCTATGGCACCCGTTCATTACCAATTGTGGCTGTGCGCTACCAGAAAAACATCACTGTACCCCTTGACCTTTGGCCTCGGGAAAACTAAGCGATGTATTTCTGGTAACGCTTGGCGCCTCGGGTAATAAACAGGAACTATAGCCCTCATGACTGGGTAATAGACGTTTAATAATCCCCCTGTACTCCTCACTTGTGTGGCTATGTCGCGGAGAAGCGATTCCACATACACGGGGAATCACATGTCCCAGAGGCAGCCACATGAATGAAGATTATATATTTAGGGGGATTACAAGGGGGATTATATAGTTATCACACATAATGACCCAGTTTTCGGTGAAAAAACCTTTCTAACATGATATTTTACGCTAAGAGTGGGAAAGAACGTTAGGGACTACAATTTGAAGAGTATTCATGCGCTAGTGTTATGCAGTCATGGCTAGGTCACAACTGGCAAGACCGCATGCTCAGCTGTTCATGGCCATGTCGGGGTTAACTTCAGCTTGAGTCATTGAAGAGTACGTAGATGTAGAGGTTGGACACCTTGTTCTGGGGGAAGATAAAGCCCTTGCTAAGGGTTGCATCCGAATCAGAGAAAGAGACAGATGCTTTACAGCATGCAAGAAAAGCTGATGTTATCTTCTCCACTGGTGCCCGTGTTTATGAGCACTTCAAGATGAAGTACCGGATTAACGTACTACCAGGGAAAAACTTTACTATACTATCCTGGTCTCATGGAGCTGTTCAAAGAATTGAGTTTAAACTTTGACCTGAAGGTAAGCAACAGATCCTCACAGATCCGCAATGTCCAGACAGAAGATAATTTTTACGGAGATGAGGTCATCGCCAACGCAATGGGAAATGTGGTAGACAAGTATGATTCATTCCCTGAGAAGCGCACACTGGTATTGAAATTATATGGAGTGAAGAATGATATTGGGGAAAGGTTTCGGCAGTATCTTAGTGTTGCTGCCAGGAATTTTAGATCAGGGGACACAGTGTCCACTACCATTTATTTTTTGGGACATTTTGTACATATTGGGGACAACAAGCAGTTGTCAATCAAATTTTGCATGATTTAGTATCACATTAGCTTCACTGAACAAAATTCAAGCTTCCGGGACTGAGTCGCTATGCATGAATTTCAGGCAATTGAAGCAGTATACCATATCTGCCGCAAATCAGAGCTCAGACAGACTACAGTCAAGGAAATTATGATATCAACTGCAGCGTTTTAAATACTTTTAATCATAGAGCTAGCTCCGAAAGTACGTTGTGTAAGCCTCACAATAATTATGCAGAACAAAGGTCATCGTCAGCAACAGATATTACTTGTAGACTACACCCATCACAGTCGACTCACGAGTGCGCCCGAGGTCACCAGCAGTACGCAAGAGTGTGGGACAACATGTTCTGTTTTGGGGACATTGTCGCAAGGGTGCGTCCTGGCAGCAACACTGGTATCTGCAGAAGACTAGGAAATCAAGAAAACTGGAGATAAACCTGGCAAATTTATTTTCTGTGCATGACATGAAAACTTGGATGAAGCAAAGATTCCTCTTTGTTGCACCGGAGAAGAAAGCCCCCTCAACATTTTGGCATATTTTGCTCTATAAGCATGATTTCCAGTAGATTTCCTCGATAGTTTATTCCTAGAGTGTGATTATAGGTTCCTCAGCTGCGTTGATGTGGGAGTGCATTTTAGATCAGTTAAGGAAGACAGTAAAAAGTGGGCTGACCAAATCATAGAAAAATTACAAAGATCAGACAGTGCCTTCCGTACAGGTGCAGACCTGAAAGAGGATCTTATCAACACGCTTGGAGACTCCCAAAAGGAGTTTACCCTGGGCAAAGAATTGGTGCTTCAGGAAATCAATATGTCTTACTGACAAGTCTGTCATATAAGTAAAGAACATTTGTCATTTTGGTTTAATGACAATTTCTAAAAATTACTGTGCATTTTCTCCTACAGAGGGGTCACATGAGAATGGTGAAACTGACTCACCTGCAGTACACTCAAATTCTATTGGAAACCAGCCAGCAATACCTTCTACCATTTGGGCAGCTACATCAGAGAGCAATGGAGGCTTTGCTCATCACGAAGGAGCTTTAGAGATTGGTAGACGGACGTCATCCTCATTCCCCCTGCAACGGTCAAAATCGAGACGCAAGCGACCAGCTAGCAAAGGCGACACTCCACCACCAAAAGTTCCAGCAATTTGCAACAGAGTACAAGTACAGCAGAGTGCCACAACCAATGGAAACAGTGCAGTACAACTACCATTGGAAAGTGGAGGAGATAGTACACCTGGGAGAAGTGGAAACCAGGTGAGAATCTTTTTCATACAATTTCTTGTATTTCTCCTGAAGTATATTTCTCTCTCACATTTTTATATGCAAAGCAACACAACAAATTGCAAGCAACGCAACAAATTGTAAGGAAAACAAGAGAGAGGGTAAGTTGTGAGAGACCTTGCAGTTTGATGCTATTTTAGAGATGATATTTTCAGAAGATGATGTTGATAGCTACATAAATGTCTTTGATATCATGACGTTGACTGTGTAGGGAATACAATGTGTATCTCTTTTGTGAATACTACCCCTAGAAGGTAAGTTTTCCCGTTTAAAGTACTTTAGGAAAAGTGCTGAAAAAAAAAATTGAAGAAAATTTTACTTTTAGTGACCTCAATGCATGTCATTTATTTTAGTACTGTACTTAAGTTACATGTGGCACGCACCTTGAAAGTGAAGTTTTTAAACTTTTTCTCAAACTCTCCTCAATGAAACTTTCAAGCATGTTTTCATTGAAAATCAAACTTTTGGGTCTCAGTGCAAAGTTTCGTACAAGAGAAATAAATTATCTAAAATTTACCATTACTTAGAATTCCAAATGGCCACTATATATTTTTGTTGACTTCCTGGTGAAATAAAAAATTGGCGACATTTTAAAAATGGTAGAAAGGAGCTCTAACAAGTGAAGTCACCACTATGTTTGTGTTAACTCTCTGGTGAAAAAATAAAATTGCCAAAATTTCAAAAATTGGTTGAGATATTCCTTACTCCAAGCTTTAAAGCACCAGTAATACTAACTTTTAACAAGTTTTTTTTCATATTTTTGATTAAAATAACATTCTCAGTATGTGAAAGTAGACCATAATTGATACTGAATCGCATGGTTCGCATGCCCAGCCCGCCTCACAAACGTGTACGATTCACAGTAAAAAGAGTGAAAAATGACTTCTTGTCCAGACCAGAAGTCAGGCTTTGTTGACACGTGAAACGAAACGTACGGTAATCACACCATCGCACATGCTCAACCACATCTATGCACGTTTTACTGCGTTGTCCATAGAAACCTACAATCTTCCAAAAAGTCTGGTCAAGCGAAACTGGAGACTCAGCTAAAAATGCGCAAAAATTTGGTGAAAAAGCAGAAAGATATAAATATGTAAGTGTTTACAGATTGTTCAGAGTGTAATGAGCAGTGCAAACAAAAGTCCTGAATAGCTAATGATCATGATGATGGAGGCAGTCGATTGTAAACTTCATGCACTGCATTACACGTTGTGACCGACAGTATGGAGATGAAGTTTGCTGAATGAATTGAGAGAGAAAACATATATAAATAAAAATTCAATACTTCACCATCGTAATCGTTGAACTAGTGGTTTCTTCCATATGCTGAAAGTAAATGACGGGACTGATTCTGCTCCATCTACTCAAAGGAAGTTTAGTGTACAGCTGGCTACGCTGCATAGGATACGCAAAACAGCCCATCAACTTTTCATACCGTTGTCGTAATTGAAAACGCTCAGAAACAGATAATGTCTTGGATGCAGTACAAAAGTCTAACTTGGTAAATTTAAAAGAATTTCCAAATAATATCAAAAGTAACCGGTATCTAATCCTCACGAGGGCTACTGTAGTTCAATTACCGGCTAGCTGCAATGAAGCGCCAGGCATGGTAGAAGTTGGAACACAAGTGAGATCCCGGCCTCTCTGCAAAATCGTCCCCGTGTGTGCCAGGCCCAACAGCAAACTAACCTCTTGGTTTGATTCTGTTATTTACTTATTTTTGTGTAATGAATTCATGATACATATATCTGACTTTCACAACAGCACAATTTGCTTAGGACTGTGATTTTGTCTGTAGTCTTGAGACGATCGGAGGGAGCTATGGCGCACTGCCAAGTAAGGCTCCAAATTTGCATGGACAATACCCGGGACAATTACACATGCAGCTCGTTGAGAGAGTCATTCACATAAACCTAAGTGAAGTGATCAAAACAAAACTTTTAAACATCACTTGTTCTGGAAATTTATGATCATTGGTTCTGACCTAAGGATTTTACACTGGGGTATTGTTTTATGCAGTTGGCCGGCTACTAGTCCTGTTAGGCTGTACAGGTGCAGCGGGGCCGGGCTTAGATTGGCTTGGGGCTTGCAGCATGGTAAAGGTGACAGCGTCCAATGCAGAATGCCCGCGTGTTCGCCTTGAATCACGTTTGGGCAGAAATTTACCGCTGTATTCGGAATGCCTATTTACTGGTATAAAGCTGAAAATGCATCAAAGGTCAAGAGCTTGTAAATTTCTTAGCAGTAGCTTCATTGTTGTTTCTAAATTTTCACTCACATATCAGCCGTACTGGATCTGGTTGTTCTTGACTCAGACATACACAGCTGTTTAGGGAGCCATCATTATTTGCAGCCTGGGGTCAGAGGCATTGCATTAGAAACTCCGAAATTTTGAGTCACAACCCAGCGAACCATGAATTTGAGTAACCCCTCTCTAACACAGAAATATTGGCTTTACCTGCACCCAAGTAACAAAATGTAGATATAAAAGCTCACCCAATAACCGTTTGCCGACCATATAGTATTGTTTCATTTGGATACGAAGCATGTCATTATGGTATGGTTAAATGTCCAAATGCTTGTTGAACTCAAGTCAATTAAAATATACATTTCTGTGATAATACAAAGGATAAATTCACAACAATTTAGTTTTGTCCTAGATCCGGTGCACTAATAATGATATCTGTCAAGAACATTTCTCCATGACTCAGCCTCTCCTTCCACCTCTGGTCACAACTGTAGAAAACTACTGTGTGACATCATCATCACCACTGTCGATCCTCATCTTCAGTGTCACTGGTGCCATTGAGTACATTAACAAACGATATCATTCTCATCATCACTTCCTTTTGTTTCATAATCAGTATTGCTGGTAGTGGCAGCTACTTGCAGTTTTTCGCCTGGTTTCGTATAGTTAATATTCATTGTTCTGTTTAAGTATTTATTTGCTCTTTAGCTCACATTTGGTATACCAATGTGAGGTTATCGTATATGCTGAAGTCGGTGGCGTCTGTGTGTATGTATGTATGTATGTATGTATGTATGTATGTATGTATGTATGTATGTATGTATGTATGTATGTATGTATGTATGTATGTATGTATGTTTGTATGTATTATGTATGTATGTATGTATGTATGTATGTATGTATGTATGTATGTATGTATGTATGTATGTATGTATGTATGTATGACTGAATGAATGAATGAAAAACACGCGACAACTTTTTATATTTGGTACACAGATGTCCAGAGTTGACAATAGTTAGATATGTGGAAATTGTCCTGAAATATACAAATTTGTATTTTTAAGACAATTTTGTCATGTTTCGTCAAGAAAACTTGTTCTCAAAATTACTTGTCTGATAGCTTTGTAATTTGATATAAAAGTCCCGAGGGATGTCATTACATAAATTTTCTGCTCAAAGTGTTGGGAAACCCCCAAATTTGTATATTTTAGGTAATTTTCTCAGTTTGTGGCCTTAAATGACCTACACCAGCACAGGATATGTTGTGAGATAGTTTTGAAGGCTGTGAACATAATTTTGTCATATTTGGTATCAATTTGTGAAAATTTGACCCAAAAAACCAAGCTGGGGTTATTTTTTTCATTGCGGATCAATTTTTGCAACATTTCTATGTAAGACACACAGGAACTGATGAGACATTTGGATCCAGGATAATTCCAGATGTTGTAATCACCCCACAGTGGAAGGCATTTCACTATCTAAAAGTGACTTAAGTGCTGTTTACATTAGAATGATAAAACTCGTCGCATTAATTAAAAAATCCCTAAGGTTGTAAATACATTTCCTGTCATATAGCCTTATGTATACCAAGGGGTGGAACATTTGATATTCGGGAGGGGGTAGTGTCTAGAAGATTGATGAGGTAGCATTACTTTTTTACCAGATCCCTTGTACATGTTTTTGCCCACTCCCACCTTTTCTTTTTATCAAGGCTTGTCTGTCTATTTTTTGTTGTTGACTTTTGCTTATGTATTTAGGATCTGCTTGTCCCATTGCTATAGAAGTTGATATGCATGTTCCTAAAGATGACCTCCAGTACCTAAGTTGGAGACCTTATTTGCTTTTGTCATTCTTGTTTTTTCTTGTTTAAATATTTCTTGAAAGGACAAATTCAAACCTAAAGTGAGCACATAGTGTCCTTGACGGTATTTTTAATAAGTCTTGCAGCGCTTTCAATAATTTTCTTTTTTTCAAACTCTGTGTCATCTTTTTTTGGCCAACCATAGAAGTTGTGTAGAATGGCTGCAGCTGTGGTTCAGAATGTTACAACATTTGGTTTTCCATGTATTACTGTTATGATAATTCTATCACAAAAAGTGTCAACCAATCTCTTCTTCTATATAGATTGCTATAGGGTTCAAATCACCTGCTGGTAATACCTCGTCAAGAAATTCTTCCATTTTATCAATCAGGTCCTGAATGGCAATTTGATCTTCATCATGTTCCTCAAGATAAGTTGTAACACGTATGAATGCATCATTTTTATTTTTGCTAGATGGTCTCCCACAATTGAATGAACATAATAAATTATCTCCATTTTCGTCCGTGTATCTTTTGGAAATTTGCTTGAAAGTACGAAAATTTATACTACACTCTAGATGCATGTACCGGTACATCTTGTGCATATTTAAATTTTGGCAGCACAGAATCTGACCAAGAGTCATTTCTTTGTTTACATATTTCAAGAATGCTCTCTTGAAATTCGAAGGTGCGGACAGGAAAAACATTTCTTTCATAAGTAAACTGTTTTGACTATGTAGACTTACCGCAGAAAAGACAGTCTGTACCAAATGTAAATGTACCAGATTTTGATCGTAGATTATGAGCTGCACTGAGATCAGAATTTTCGTGTAATTTTCTTTTTAAGGCGATACCGAAGGATTCAAAGCGCGCGTAGGTTACTATTGCTGGCAATGTTCCAAACGCGCACTTTTGCACGTGCAAAATCTTACCGTTCCGTTGTTTTCTATGGATTTTCGACTCCTGGTATTTTGAAAATGCTCAAAATCTTTCCACTCTCTCAATTATAAACCAATTTAGCTGACTTTTGGTAGGATTATTGAAGTCATACATGAGAACATAGATAAGCATGTGTTTCTAAAAATTCCGGCCCGTTTATGAGATATCGCCGTAAAACCCTTCAAAATTTCACAAAATGACACAGTAGATATTTTCCTGTTCAAAAATCGTTTGTACTTGAACAGATAACCTAATCCATGCTAGGGGCTCTAAACAGGTACAGTACCAGAATCACATAACTTGTAGCTTTTGCTGCGCAGTTGCGGTAACTGCTAGTGCGGTAACTTCGCGGTAACACCTCTTTTGTTAGCTGTTGATTTTCTTTATCCTTGTTTGCGGTAATTGCGGTACGTGAACAATAGTTGCCTCAGTAGTTGCGACAAGTACAAAAAAAGAACGTGCGGTATTGCGGCAAGTGAGGAGGTGTTAATGACCCCAAGTTGGTTGCCGCTCAGACCTTTTGTGAAGGTTTACAATCACAGCCACAAGTTTTCACCATAGCGATCTTGGCAAAGGTACGGTGGCCCCTACACGCCACGGAACTCTATTACTTTTGAATATAAACTCTAATTTTTCTTGACAATATCTTTAATATTTGTAAGAGATTTTATTTCTCCACCGCAAACTTTTAATTTTGTACGGGCAACTTTATCTTAACATTATCTTAACTTTAACTTCTCGAAAGTAGTTTTAGTTTTAACCATAAACAAAATATGTTTCTCAAAAGTATTTTTTATTTTGTAAAACAAAAGTAAAAATTTTTCAAGATAACAAACTCCCCTACACGTCATGGAAATTTATTACTTTTGAACATAAACTCATATTTCTTCACAATATATTTAATATTTGTAAGAAATTTTATTTCTCCACAGCAAACTTTTATTTCTGAACGGGGAAACTTTATTTTTGGGGTAAACTGTTTTAATGTTTTTAAAAACTTTTAACAAAAAAAACTTTAACTTTTAAAAAATAACTAACTTTGAACAAAATATTTGTTTCTCAAAAGCGTTTTTTATTCGAAAAATAGTAAAAATTGTTCACAGCAAGAGTTGTAGATTTTTGTTAAGCGCGAACTGAGTTACTTAAATGACATAACCTTATGTCTTTAGAGCAGGAAACTTAAATTCTTAAAGAAAAGTTTTATTTTTCCAAGAGTAAAATTAATTTCTTTATGGAAAAAAGATTTTCTCAGAGCAGCAAATTGAAATACAGAGAATAAAACTTTTTTCTCAATGGAGAGAAATTATTTCCTGAAGACAACAAAACTAATTCTTTCAAGATATATTTTCTATATTTTCTGGGTGCCGTGCATTGTGGGTTCGAGTCCCGGTTGATACCATCGTATTTCTACATATGAGTGTGGTTTAAGAATTTGGTAAAACTGAACTGAGAAAGAATGAAAAAGGAAGGATGAAAAAGTCAAACTTACTTTTCTTCAGAGCGAAATTTATTTCTGAGAGGAGAAATATTTCATGTGAGGGCGCAATTACCTATAATGCATAGCAAACTCTTTCTAGCGAGAGTAAACATATCTTGGGGAAGAGTAAAACATTTTTCCGACGAGCAAAACTTTATTTTAACGGCGGCGGAAGTTAAAGTATCCCACCATGCAACACCCAAGTTTGATGACCCAGAGTCTCCGAGACAACCATGACTGACTTCATCGGCGATACAGGCACGCTAGCCCGGCCGGCCTAGCTGCAGTACAGTACCTCGAGGTTTTACCTGGGTATTTTGGTCGGACGGTTTGCCGTACTGTACTGCAGCTAGCCCGGCCCTACCCTGCCTGCGTACGATGCTGTGTGTTGGGGCCGTATAATGCCGGGAACACACAGCATCATACGCAGGGCTATGGGCACGGGCACGCAAACGAGTCATTTCAACAGTTGCCACTTGTCTGAGTCCTCGAAGAACGGTTTTGTGTTTGAGTGATTCGTACTGAGTGCAGACGTCGTGCGACGGGATGGACCGCATTGGGTTCCTTCATTAGCTCTGCATGGGCTGTGTGTTGGCGTTATACGGCCTCCCAACACATAACGCCGGTAACACACAGCCCTGCAATGCAGAGCTATTCCTTCATCAGTTGCTGTGTTGTTATGTTATGTTGTGTGATAGTCATCTTTTCTATAAGCCAGATTCGTAATTGATAGAGTCTTCGACTGAAACTGAACCTGGCCCGCCAGATTTGACCAGAGTCGAGCGTGGTTCAATACAGTAGTTGTGGGTCCACAGCTGTGGTGTTTTCGGACGGGATATGCCTTTTACGGGCTGGTTGACTTTCATGTTTTTGACCCCGCAAACCACACATGAAAGTCAAAACCAGTCCGCGACTGTGGTCAAATCTGGCGGGCTCGGTTCAGTTTCAGTTTCTATAAATTACGAATGTAGTTTCTCCTCTTAGAAAAGATGAATATCACACACATTGGCTGTGTGTTTAACACCAGTGTTATGTGGTGGGAGACTAGAGACTGTATAACGCCGGTAACACACAGCCCTGCCATGCATAGCCCTGCGTACAGGTCTGTGTGTACACAGACCTGTACGCAGGGCTATGCCATGCAGAGCTAATGAAGAACCCCAATGCGGTCCCGTCGCACACCATCTGCCGTCAGGACGAATCACTCAAATATAAAACCGTTCTTCGGGGACTCAGACAAGTGGCAACTGACCCGCGTGCCCATAGCCCTCAGTGTACGATGTTGTGAGTTCCCGGCGTTATACGGCCCCAACACACAGCATCACACTCAGGCAGGGTAGGGTCGGGCTGGCGCGCCCGTATCGCCAAAGTCAGTCATGGTTGTCTCGGAGAGCAGATCGTCCATGTAGCCGACATGAACACGAACTGTCTGATACTGGCAACCAACTCGGAAACTCTGGGTCATCAAACTTGGGTGTTGCATGGTGGGATACTTTAACTTCCGCCGCCGTTAAAATAAAGTTTTGCTCGTCGGAAAAATGTTTTACTCTTCCCCAAAATATGTTTACTCTCGCTGGAAAGAGTTTGCTATGCATTATAGGTAATTGCGCCCTCACATGAAATATTTCTCCTCTCAGAAATAAATTTCGCTCTGAAGAAAAGTAAGTTTGACTTTTTCATCCCTTTTTCGTTCTTTCTCAGTTCAGTTTTACCAAATTCTTAAACCACACTCATATGTAGAAAATATATCTTGAAGGAATTAGTTTTGTTGTCTTCAGAAAATAATTTCTCTCGATTGAGAAAAAAGTCTTCACTGTATTTCAATTTGCTGCTCTGAGAAAATCTTTTTTCCATAAAGAAATTAATTTTACTCTTGAAAAATAAAACTTTTCTTTAAGAATTTAAGTTTTCTGCTCTAAAAACATAAGGTTATGTCATTTAAGTAACTCAGTTCGCGCTCAGCAAAAATCTTCAACTCTTGCTGTGAATAATTTTTACTTCTTTTCGAAATAAAAAACGTTTTTGAGAAACAAATATTTTGTTCAAAGTTACAGTTATTTTTTAAAAGTTAAAGTTTTTTTTGTTAAAAGTTTTTAAAAACAGTTTACCCCAAAAATAAAGTTTCCCCGTTCAGAAATAAAAGTTTGCTGTGGAGAAATAAAATTTCTTACAAATATTAAATATATCGTCAAGAAATATGAGTTTATGTTCAAAAGTAATAAATTTCCATGACGTGTAGGGGAGTCTGTTATCTTGAAAAACTTTTACGTTTGTTTTACAAAATAAAAAATACTTTTGAGAAACATATTTTCTTTATTGTTAAAACTAAAACTACTTTCGAGAAGTTAAAGTTAAGATAATGTTAAGATAAAGTTGCCCGTACAAAATTAAAAGTTTGCGGTGGAGAAATAAAATCTCTTACAAATATTAAAAATATTGTCAAGAAAAATAAGAGTTTATATTCAAAAGAAGTAGAGTTCCGTGGCGTGTAGGGGCCACCGTACAAAGGCGGGTAACTGGAAGCATTTCTTGCATTTTTCTTCGTACACGGAAATGTATGTAACGTACTGTTATCTCTCTACCTCTGAATATAATCAAATTCTGTTTCAATCATAGACAGTTGAGGGGAAGGCATACACGTTGGCTAGTTTGAAAGGGAGCAAAACCTTGTGGTTGACGGCAGTCACTATCGGTGACAGCGTGCCCGCCCGCTAGATTCAGCGTCATCCGCCATCTTGGATTTTAACTCTCGAAGAGTTTAGTGCAGTGGTACATGTACGAGCGACAAGTCTCTTTAAATGTCCTCTGCTCTTTTAATATGAAGAGCCATTTTATTGTGATTAAAGGCCTGGTGTATCAATAAATGTAGATGAGAGCTGTTTATAATGATTTTTTGAATTGTTATTACTTATGTATAAAAAATGTAGATGAGAGCTGTTTATAATGATTTTTTAAATTGTTATTTCTTATGTATAAAAATGTAAACCATACTACCGTGTGTTCAAAATCGGCGTTCGATTGTTGTACTTGAGTGAAAATGATATGTTTACCAAAGTTGAGCTGCTACTGCTCAACTTTTATTTGGAAGATATATTCTGGTAAAAGTGTCATGAAAAGCTATCATCACTTGGCATTTTATGCACGTAAGAGATTTCATTGAGCGTAATCAGGTAATGTTTTGTCTAAAATAGCAGCTGAATTATTGGCGTTGTATATTTGTGTAAACAGATTTTGGACATCCGATCTTCCGATCAAACTTTGATATACTGATTTTAGCATTGAATCTGTGTGAAATGGTGTGAAAATCGATGATTATAGTGTACTTGACCAAAAACTTCAGTACTGGGCGATCGAACGACGTATTTTCAGCTGCATTATGAACAGCAGCACTGCGTCGGTAGATGGCGATACTCATGTTAGCAGTGTTTTCGGTCAATTTGTTGACAATATGAAAACATTTCACGTGTGCAAATGCTCGGCATATCTATCTATCGTCATTATCTGAATACGTACCGGCCACTTCCCCACGAAAATGATAAAACCAATACCCAAAATGTCGCAAATTAATGTTGTTGATATCCCAAAGAAATGTTCATGATAACAGGGATATTTTTGACATATTCATACATGTATTCATACTAAAAAATCGAATTTGATTGAAAAAAAATTAAAACTAATTACAATCACACGTACACTGTCAGCAGGCTTACAGGTACTGTAACTATCAAACAACGAAACAGTCTGGATAGGCCTATATCTCCCTTGTTCGATCAAAACGAAAGTCTCCCTTCTGTAGTGTAAGAATCATCTGATTATCGGCCTGCTCATCCCGACGCGACGCCATAGTCTATACTCGCATCATGCTGTGAGTACCAAGGGTTGACAACAGAAAACATCATTCTCAGCTGGGGCACTGCAGAAATTTGAATTACTAGAATAATGCAGGCTGCTTACACAACTACACAAACATCAAGCTTCATGGTACACTGCAACGCACCGAACGACTTTTATATTATCAGTGAGTTCACACACTTATCTAGAATGCAGATTCAAAAGAGCAAGCTTGGTGATCTGCTACATGTAATTTTCAAAACCAATGGAAATAAATGTTGTTCATGGCTTGCCTTTTCTTTCCTTCTTCAAAATATACTGCACTACGTCAAAGCACACTTGGATATCAGATTACGAGTGTTCAGAAATGGTTACTGTGGAAAGTTGTTTGTCAATGACCGCACGCCTTGCAGAAAAAAACTACTAGAACTTCTTGAAGTGCGGAAACTATAGCAATTCTTCGCAATATGAGGTTGACTTCATGCAAGGCGAATATATACTCAGCAAATACTAGCAATGTTTTGTATTAATGCACAGCGGAACTTCCATAATTATGTCGAAAGGTACGTGTAGCGCGTATACGACGACGGCCCATCAATGATTGACTAGACAACGATCGGTACATTTTTAAATCAGAGACCATATAATAACTGAATACATAAAAGTAGTAAACTTAAGCAAGACTCGCGTTAGAGGTAGGCTGTTGCACAGATGGTGGGGTGAACACCGTGACGTTGGCCAGCCATGAAACTGCTGCCGAGAAAAGCTAAGCGACTTAGGGCCAGTCCACATTAACTTATACCTCCAGGCCTCGGTTTTCTTTTCTTTTAGATGGTTCTATCTATGCGGTGGTGAGATTAGCAGTGCATTGAATTTCAACTCACGAGGAAAGAACAGTTGGCATAAATTGCTGATAAAATCTTCAAACTTCGATTAAACGCCGTGCAAAAAAACGTTGGAAATAGTAATGTGCACGCTGGTACAGTGGTACAAAGCGTTGGTTGAAAGCCAAGCGCAACCTTCAGATTGACAACTCCACTGTAGTCGGAGTCGATAGATAGTTTCTCGGAATGCCGCCGCCGCCGACAGCCTGCTCCGTATTGTGTCAGTATCATCCGTTTCTAGCTCCATGGTATCAGTTTGATAAAGTCAATACTCTATGTAGGGCAAGGACACGTGAAATGTAATTTGAAAAGGTCAATTAATGTCGTAAAGAACGACGACTAGTCTGCTGTGCAGTGCACACGGACAAAGCTAAGAAATGCATTCTTACTAATCTTACGACTTAACCACATTCTTCGAAAATGTTTTATGGTGTCAAGAGTTATTCATCTCATCTTGAAGTAGGAAAACCAGCAAATGACGCCCTGTTCACTTGATCGTGCGAAGTCTGCGCTAATATGAACCTGAATGTAAACATTTCTCAAAAAAAAAACAACATACAAAACTTACCGATTGCGAGACAGCAAGTTGAACACTTGAGTCAACTTGGAGAAACAAAGGATTGCCCGACATGAAGAGCACACAGGTCTCTTTCGGGTCATAGGCTAATATTTCAAGATTTCAAAATTGTTTCAGAGAAGTAGGGTCACCGAATACTCATCGCTATGTAAGCATGTTACATAAGGGGAGAACCATTTGATTTTTTTTTGGGGGGGGGGGGTATGGAGGAAATGGGTATGGGAGCAAATTTTTTTTTCCTGTCACAGTGACAGCAATTTTTTTTTCTACTGTCAGAGCTGCATCAATTTTTTTTTTCAAATGGAGTAGCAATGCATTTTTTTTTTCTTTGTCATCAAGTTTGTGATGCATTGTATATAAGGGAGCCGTCATAATTTACGGCCTGAAACTCAGAAATTTCGAGTGACACCCCCCTCCCCGTCAACCACGATGAATTTGAGCAACTCCCCTCTCTAACTCTGAAATTTTGACTGATCCCCCACTTAGAAAAGTTAAATACAAATACACCATATGTATTTGTAAAATTTACAAAATACAGCAACAGTAAAGACCTTTCAAATCCTGATGTACCCTGCTAGACTATCATCAGTTATCTCATGATGGTTCAAAAAAGGTGAACCATCAAAATGAAATTGCAAGTCACAATAAAATAAAGATATAAAAGCTCACGCAGTATCTAACATATAGTATATTGTTTAATTCGGATGGGTATTATGATAGAGTTTTCACTAGGATATCTGACCGGGCAGAATTTGAAAGTACAGAGGGAGAACACGCGAGAAGCCTAGGGGAAAGTGTCACAGGGGCTTTCCCCTATCTTGCATGGAAATTTTTAAGATATTGATGTGTGCAATGCTGCAGTCTGGTGCAATCTGAGAGGTGTTTTTTAATTTTTTTCACTAAGTGAAACTGTTAGAACACCCCAAGGGGGAGAGCACGAGAGGGGGTTTCCCCTTTCGTATTGGAAATTTTGGGAAATTGATGTGTTTAATGGTGCAATCTGAGAGGAGTTTCAGGTTATTTTGCACTCGGTAAAACTGTTTGAAAATGACATTGAACACTGCAATATTTTTTTACATTTTATGCATGATCAGTGTTTGTGTCACAATATTCAACAACCAAACAATGACAATACAATTTGTGAAGAACAGTTCTGTTTGCCAGAGACTGAAGATAAGTAAATATACAGGAACGGAAAATCTGTGACCTTCTTGTGTCATTTCTCCAGCTGCCAGCTTCTAATGAAAAGCATGAATATGGTATGTTTAACTGTCAAAATGGTCATTGAACTGAGGTAAATGAAAACATCTTTCTGTGATAATAAATGATGAATTCACAACAGTTCAGTTTTGTCCTAGATCCAGTGAAAATTTTGAGAAATTGATGTGCGCCACGGTGCAGTGTAGTGCAATCGGATAGGTATTTTAAATTTGTCTTTTACCAGTAAAACTGTTAGAAGACCCGGGGGGGCGGAGAGCACGCATTGAAAATTTTGAGAAATGGATGTGTGCAATGGTGCAATCTGAGATGTGTTTCAATTTATTTCGCCAAAAAAAATTGAGTAACCCGGCCCCCCTTCTTCCTCTCCACATTTTGAGTAACGCCCCCTGAAGTTTTCAATTTTTTTAGTGACCCCTTCCCTTGTATTTCATTATATTTGTTGTTCCTGAATTTTTCATTGTCAACTTGTACATCTTCCTAATATATTTATATTGAGAGAATAATATATTGGTTTTAACACTAGTTTATTGACTCCTGTCTTGTGTTTTAAAATTTTCACAATTTACAGAAGTCAAAAAGTCCCCTTTAGATATTGCCTATGCCATTGAGATATTGCAACAGAAATCCTGAAATATGATTTCTTGGGTCAGAAAAGGGAAGGAAAACATTGACTGTACTGAGGTGTAAAGTAGACCTATGTAGTGCATGCTTATATCATAAGTGCTGGGAAAAAAACATAAGAATTGCTTGTGGTGAAAACATTTGCGCCGCCTATGGCGGCGTGCTGGCAAAGAATACATGAGAATAGGGTTTCCAAATTTTGCTAATTTCTGGTGCATTCTGACAATTTTTTTTTTTCACTTCTGTCTGTTATGACAATTTTTTTTTTCTCAGGCCATGACAGGATCAAGTTTTTTTTCTTCTATCTCACCTGGCGACAAATTTTTTTTTCTCCAAATCCTCCATACCCCCCCCCCCC
>LD345915.1:16395-27486 GCA_001465055.1 Ptychodera flava
GATGTGGGTGATAGGTGTGTGTTAGTTGAGGTAGGTGCTGTAATACAGCAACACCTAGACTGATTGTGGCAGGCTGTGAAAACATATGCCTGTATGTATGTATGTTAATACTATCAGGGTAGTGTAATAGAGGGGTTTTATTGGTGGGGTGGTCGGTAGTCTGGTATGCTAGGGAGGAGATCGGGAAAATTCTGCTGCATTGTTTTACATGCAACTAGCTAAGGACATAATCTCATACTAACATGCCATTGTGTCAGCTATTTCTGGACAAAACTGTGTTTGTTGTATGAGATTTTGCTAATTTGAAAATTGTGTTAACATTTTTAGGGTCATATCCTCTTCTTAAATCTGTGAATAGCTTTGTTAAGTGAAGATATGCAATTTTTTTGTCTAGAAAGACATGGTGACATTGTTATGCTAAATTTCATTGAAAGAGTCATGTCATGTGTAATATTGTTTGCCTTTATCCAAAGGTCTTACAGATGATATCAATAAATTTCATTGAAAGAGTCATGTCATGTTTAACATTGTTTGCCTTTATCCAAAGGTCTTACAGAGGATATCAATAAATGCTGTGCAGCTTGTTTTAATCGGATTGCAAGAAGATTAGGAAGTGAAACTGAACCACTTTCTGCCCATGAAGCTGCTGAACATGGTAAGATTTGGATAAATCTTGGTCTTTTAGCTTGCATATTTGCATCATTAATTTGACATTGTTTTGACCTTGCCTTGGATGTAAACAGTGTCAACAAGATGAAAAACCCTTCCACAACAGTGAAAACTATGCAAGCCCAGTCATGTTGAGTTTTTACTGTTGTTGGGTGTTTATGTGTATGTACAGTGCACAGGGTAAACATGTTTCATAACATCTGTTGTAACTAACAGTGACATTTCCAACTGGTAGTTGAAGAGCAGGGGAAATCATGACAGTGACAGTATTTTTCACAATTCATGGTGTTAATTTGACATATGACAGGCAGTGTTTGTCATTGAAATTATGGATGTGTTTGATAGACAGTACATTTCCCTTGTTTTTACACTTTAAATGGTATTGTTGCCTCTGAGAGTGATAATTACAAGTGAATATCTACAAAGTCTAGCTATCAAGTGTGTGTTTTGCTATTAATTGATGTAAATGTATATATTCAACATCAAATATCTTGCAGTTTACACATAATACAGTTCAATAAACTGAAGGAAACAAAATTAACAGGGTGTATCCGTGAAAAAGCCTGTGGTTGTCAAGGATTAAGTTGAGAAACAAAAAAAAACATTTTTAAGTTGAGTTTCAGAAAAGTAGAAATTACCAGTGTTTACAGTCTTGAAGTAGGAGGGCAGTATTTCACAGCATTATATGAAGTGTACAGTGAAAAGGAGTAAAGGTCAGAGGTGAAGGGTTAAAGTGAGTAGCCCTCCATGAGTGTTTGTGTTTGATTGGAACCATCTGTCATTTAGATTAATTGTCATGAAATCGATAAAGAGCTAAGCCAAGCTGTGTACTTTGATGTCAGGAGTGGGTCAACAGGGAAAGAATTTGCAAAATATATTTCACTTTGTGCAAATATGAAAATTACATATTGCCAAATTGCACATCTGTCATTAATTTGGATTGGATCTGATGGCTAGATTTATGCAATTTAAAAACTGCTGACAGACCTGGATATTGATTCGTTGAAATGAGCAAGGCATGGGTGACTGACCCCAATATCCTTATGCTAATAGTCTCATGCAAGGTTCATTGACCTCGTGAATGGACTGATCTGAATAGAGAGTTGCACAAAAAACAGACCAAGGTTTTTCCTGAACAGGTCAAAGGGAGAATAATATGCAAATTAGTTGCCATAAATAGATCAGCGTAAAGAGTTGTATACAATAGGTATTATCTTAGGTGGCCCTGTACTTTTAGTGTGTCTTCAGACTAACAATGCTAAACCATGTTAAACAATGTACGTGAGTTGTGCAAGGCAAAATAATGCCCAAAGTGAGAAAGACAAGCCATAGGAAGGCGGATTCTCTGACTGTATACAGACAGCCATGGATAAACTCCAGTGTACGTGTGATTAACACCAGCAATGGTGTGACTGACCTAGGATTTCCTACTCCAGTTGTAGAGTCATCTCGATGGACAGAGGATGAAATGGAACGTGCCAAGCAGGGCTTGAAAGACTTTGGTCGTGACTGGGCTGCCATATCTCAAATGGTTGGCTCCAAAACTGACGCCCAGTGCAAGAATTTCTACTTCAACTACAAACGCAAGTTTAATCTGGAAGCATTGGTTCAACAGTACAAGAAGAGACGGGTAGGAAATGTGAATACATTTTCTGTTTTTCTAGTTTGTTTTTTGTTTGTTTATTTGTTTACAAATGCAGAGGTTGAGGTGATAGATTTCACTGAATTATAGTCATATTACATAAATACTCTATATTGAGTCATCTATAGTCATCTTACAGAAATACTCTGAATATATAAGTGATTTGTATTTAGTGATCTGTAGTCATCGTATAGAAATACCCTGTATAGAGTCACTATACTATAGTCATCTTACAAAAATATTATATTTAGTGATCTAGTCATAGTACAGAAATACTCTGCATTTAGTTAAGCACTGAATGAGATCAAATTACTTTCCTCCACATTTGAACTAGATTGTCTGTTAATGCTTGAGGTGTCTTATTGTGTGGTATGGTGTCCATTTGCTGATTGGGTGGCCTGGATTACAAAGATTATGTCAATGGCAGTTTGAATTGGGTGTAATTTATGGCATGGCTATACAAATGTCATGTCCTCAATGTATGTTGTTTGCCTACAGGTGTATTGATATGCAGTGCATCTGTATTTGTATATGTATGTATTATGCAGCTCTGAGAAACATGCTTTCATTGTGTGTACCTCAACAATTTCTCCTATTACATCACATCACATCCCCTCTTTTGATTGAAAAATTGATTTTGTTCTTACTCATTTGAGTGATATCAGTAAATTTTGATTTCTCCTGTACATATCATTCAAAGTTATTTCCTTTGCAATGTGATTATTTTGGTTTGTACATTATTGTAACCCATAGAAAATGTATTTGTAATTGAATTATATCAAGAAGAAAAACTTAATTGCCAGGTTAATTGTAAGATTTCCGTTAAACTGGCTGGGCAAATTGTCAGTTTTTCAGGAATTTGTTAAAATAATGTGCATTTTTCTGCTGAACAGATATTGGCATGAAAGACTGGAAAATCTAAGGAGTAGAGTTATCTTCATTAATCTAAAATTTATCAAAATTAGCAACCAAATGTGATTGAAATTGTCATGAATGTAATTAGAAATCAAAGAGAAATGTGTAATATATCCTATATAACCACAAAGTGACCAGTCAAATAATTATTTATGGCATTTAGCAGTGACTTTGTTTTATTTACGGGTACTGTTTTGTTGATTATATATGCTGTGCTGTTTGTGTTTGTTACGTCGAGATTGTCACTGTCCAACTTATGACTCTGATGTAGATTATGTCTTGATGCAATTGTTCTGATTGAGTCAGTTTTCATACAAGGTTGCAAATTTAATGGTTGAGACGGTTGAGATAACAAACAGCATTCGGCTTATATTACATTTCATCAAAGATCATTACTTTGCAAAAATGTCTGATAAATTTCTGATATACTCTCAGAAGTAATATGCAAAACAATATTTATATTAATTACTCAATGATGACCATTATCATGGTGGAAATGGTAGAAATTTCACAGGAAGTGATTGACGCATACAATGCTACAATGAACATTGGTGTAAAGTTGACCATTGTCCTGCTGTCAACACCCTAGTCAGTGTTGTACTAATTTCTTGACAAATCTACAGTCATAATGAGTGCTAATTAGTGGTTCATTTCATATGACCTGTCCATCAGATCTCATGCTGTAAATACTGATAAAAATCTTGAATAATGAATTGTATTGAAGAGTTGATGATAAGACAGTGAGTGATTCAACACTAGATAATAGCTCAGTGACATTAAGTCATGTAACAAGTACATTAACCTTTATTACTGTGCACTGAAGCCTGATAATAACAGTAGCCAATCACACTGGCCGAGGTTAGTGATGGAATGTGACTAATTGTGTTGCAATAACAGTAGCCAATCACACTGGCCCAGGTTAGTGATGGAATGTGACTAATTGTGTTGCAATAACAGTAGCCAATCACACTGGCCCAGGTTAGTGATGGAATGTGACTAATTGTGTTGCAATAACAGTAGCCAATCACTCTGGCCTAGGTTAGTGATGGAATGTGGGTAAATTGTGCTGGTATCAGCCCCACATCACCAGTGTACCAGCAACATAGGTCACTCAGAATCTGTAGTTATCTCTTGTAAAATGCCACACCATTTGTCATTTGAAAAGTCTTACAAGATGAGGACATTTGTGAGAATACTTTCCAATTGTTGAACGAGTCATGAATTGAATAATGTTTTCCATGATTGATTACTAACTCACAATGCAAATTATGAGTATGTAGCACGCATAATTATTTACTTGCTCTTGAAAGTTTTTTCTATTGATAACTACAATCAAATCAAATTTTGAGCAATTTCTCAAGATGATTATTAAGCTGAACAAGAATATGTGAATACATTTTGTGTTTTTATGTCTTAAGGTTCCAAGACAAGAAGTTGACCTTTTTTAATCTAACAATTCTCTGATGCTCAATAAGCTTAGAACCTCCATAAATTATACATTTTCTGAAAGCCTGGATTTAGGGCAACATTTTGGTTACCACAGTGTCACCATTATTTACATATTACTATCACGTGAAAGGTAATTTGAATAACCTTTCAAAAATCTGTTTTCCCAATGTTTTGTCTCAATACTTCAAAATATCTGACTCAAACTTGCTGAAATGCAAGCTGTCACAACGCTCTTCAAAAGTGAGTCTCAGATTTTTTATATCTTGCTTAGTTTTTATTGAGCACAATTTTAAAGAAATCAACTGGGGTTAAATTCACAGCTCTGGAAGTTTTTCTGGCATAAAAATTGTTTAAGGTTTAAAAAAATTCTGAGACAATCTTTGGAAGATCCTTCGGACAGCTTGCACTCACACAAATTTCAACCATATATCTCAAAGCATTGAAACAAAACATAGGGAAAACCAATTTTTGAAAGGTTATGCAAATTATGTGTCACGTGATAGTTATGTAAACAATGGTGACACTATGGTGACCAAATTGTTGCCCTATATCTAGGCTTTTCGAAAATATATAATTTACAGGGGTTCTGAGCTTATTAACCACTAGAGAATTGTTAGCTTAAAAAGGTCAATTTCTTGTCTTGGAACCTTAAAAGTTCTCTACAGCGTTGTGACTCCAAAGTATTTCAAAATATCAGCTGAAGGCACTGGGGTCTTCATTAGCTCCTCTGAAAATAAATTGATTATCTTCACAGAAAATCTAAGAGGAGAAAAGCAGACTTTATGCCACATAAATCATTAATGTCAACAAGAACTGACACCTGGCCCAGAGTTTGAGGACTGTGCCTTTAACGTTAACAAGCAAACATTGTGTCAGGATGTCTGATTGAGTCATGGTTTCGTCAAGCAAGTGAGGCATGATTTTCTTTGTGAAGTTAGTGTCTTATGCTGTAGATAGTGAGACAGTCAAAATCCTTGACGTGGTCAATATTGTCAGCACTGCTTTCGTTTTCTGTATTTTTCAAGTTTTCTGATGGAAACAAGTTGTGTAATTTAATTAGTGTTTTCATGACCTACAAAAACATTAATAAGCTACATTCCTATACTTTGTATTTTTTCCGCCAACAGATAACACGTGGAAGTCGACGAGATTCTGCGGCTGATAGCGTTGCATCGACTATCACTGGTGCATCGGAAGATGAAGAGGAGTCGTCAGTTTCCAGTGATGAAAATGATGCTGATAATGATGACAATGACGATGAGAGTTCAGGCACTGCAAGTGCCAGTGAAAATGAAAACGATGAAGCTAACTCTTCCAGCAAGTCTACATCAACTGCAACAACATCTGGTACATCATCATCGACAGCAGCAGTAGCAGCAGCAGCATCATCAACGGCGGCATCATCATCGTCGGCTACTGCCCCCACAGTTCCAACCAATACTGCATCAACAACTCCAGTGGTGGAAGTCACTCATGCACAACCCACCACTGAGGGCGCTTCAAAGGATGATATACCCAGCCAGTCTGAGACTGCATTACCAGTAAGTGTTCCAGCTACCAAAACAGAACCAAGTGAAGATGACCATGATAGTAGTGCAACATGCAGTGCAGATGAAGAAACAGTGCCCAGTGAATCTACAGCTGATAGCACAAAGAAAGACTTGGATAGTAAAGAAACATCTACAGATTTCAAAGCCAAGGAAGAAGCCAAGTCCAAAGAGAAGAGAGAAACTAGTGCATATCCATCACAGAAATACCCCAGGGTTGGTGGTGGATTACCTGAATTACTTGGATCAAGCTCTACTAAAGGGTTGAGTAATATACGTGATCTTATAAACTCTGCCATCGACAGACATTTAGGTAAGATTTTCCTCAATGTTCAACACAAGAATTGATTGACTGTTTTCATTTGCAGGCAGAAATCTTTCCAAAAAAGTAAAAATTCTGAAGGCATGCATTTTGTGAGTACACCAAACAATAACAACAGAATCTAACAGTTTATCAATGAGTGAAATGTAATCATGCTATCAGAAAATATGCCTTTTAGAGATGAGCACTTCACTGACTTGGCTGTAGTGCAATGAGTTTGTATGTTTGTTCTAAGGCAACTTTTCGTAGACGTACACACACACATATGTACATCATTGTCATTGATCACATTACTGATCTGGGTTAGAATTTACAGTAAAGTATATGTCCAACTTTCAAGCGCATTCAGTTCCTTACTGGTTTACTTGCCAGATGAAAAGTTTAAATTCCATTTAAAAATGTAATCTGTACAGGCCTGACAAGTATTTCAATGCCTGGTGTTGAGGGAGCTCTACCACCCAATGACCAAAAGGCACCAAAGTACTTACCAGAACTTTTAAAATTTTGTCATATATCTTATGAAGTATTAAACTATGATTGAAATGATTGTTTGACACTGACATTGTTTCATTTGCCTTGTTGATATGACATGGAGCACTGCAACTGAAGCCACATTCCCATGTGGACTGATAATTCTTTGACTTGGTTAGTTTATATTTTGTGCATCTCACATTTGATGTATATTTACAACAATGCTGTCATTGCTATCTCTTTTGAATGGTGTCAGAGTCAGTGTACTATGCTTTGCTTCCCAATAAACAAAACAATATATTAAATATTAAAGATGATATCCAAACCTTCACCAAGTAAAATTTTGATGTGAAGGCAACAACTTTTGAATTACACTTTGTCCATACGTAAACTCCAGCAAAAGGTAAAAATGTGATCTGGAGTTTTACTCACATGTCAAAAAATGGTGAAAAATACTTCATCGGTGTGAAAAGTCTTTCTCTTAGAGCATCACTTTGGGAAGCAAAGCAAGGTATATGATAACCTGAATCTAATCTATATATGCCTAGTATCCCTGTCTCTAGGTCAGACCTCACCGGACACAACACAAGGAAAATTCCTATGGTTACGCTGTGAAATAGTTACAGGGAATTCTAGTTGACTTATCGGTTTATACACTTTGTTTTCAGGAATGGAAACCAAGGTCAATGAAGAGAAGGAGCCTCCTAAGGAGAGAGTTTCTCCAATGTCAGTATTAGGAAGTACAGTGCACACTGTCACACCAACCATCATGAGAGCCACAAGCCCTGTCACCAGCATCAATACAGAGAGGAAAATGTTCATGCCGACTAAAGTTGAAGCCGAGGAATGTAAGATGCCCGTAGATAAACCTGAAGATTTGAGTATGAGTGCTGAAAGTAAGGCAGCTATGGCACAGCAACGCATGGAAAGTTCAGAGGTCATGGTCAAACAGAGAGCGCGATCCCGATCATCGTCACCATATATCTCGCCACATATTTCACACACTTCACAGCACTATGATCAAGAAGCGTACTTTCAGCGTTTTGGACATCAGATGCCAAGGCATATGGTACAGGCACCGATGCAGTACTACTACCCAGAAAGTATGTACATCACACATGCACAGGCTGAAGTAATGCGACAGCAACAAGAACACGCAGAACGTGAACGTGCATACATGACAACTCCACCCAATCAAGGACAAGGTATGGGCAAACCTGGCTTGCCACCGAGAACTGGCTCTCCATATGCACTCATCCCTGCATCTGAAAGAGGACTTGTACAGCCACCATCAAGACCTTCCTCTAGAACTACGAAACCATCTGTACCACCACCACCCCCTCTGGTGGCAAAAACATCTCCTAAGCCAATGAAAGCAGATAAGCCTTCTCCGTTAGGAATGCCATCAGCTGTTGGATCAATCACTCAAGGAACTCCAGTCAGCTATGTTCCCACTGCCACATCACCATCAAGGTACGTATCACTACACAGTACACTGCCATATCACCATCGACGTACGTATCACTACACAGTACACTGCCATATCACCATCAAGGTGTGTACTATCACTACACAGTACACTGCCATATCACCATCAAGGTATGTATCACTACACAGTACACTGCCATATCACCATCAAGGTATGTACTATCACTACACAGTACACTGCCATATCACCATCAAGGTACGGATCATTACACAGTACACTGCCGCATAACCGTCAAGGTATATATCACCACACAGTATACTGCCACATCACCATCTAGGTACGTATCACACAGTACACTGCCACATCACCATCTAGATACGTATCACTACACAGTACACTGCCACATCACCATCTAGATACGTATCACTACACAGTACACTGCCACATCATCATCAAGGTACGTACCACAACACAGTATTCTGCCACATCACTATCAAGGTACGTATCACAACACAGAACACTGCGACATCACCATCTAGATACATATATTCCCACAGTATGTTGTAGGTTGTTGAAGGTTGTAAATGTTCTCTCGATATCAATACAATGAAGAGACACTGCCATGTATTGGGAAAGCAGCAAGGTTGTTGTAGCATTCATCAAAATGTGTCATAAGTGCATCTGTTCGAGGTTCTGTGTTAAGATTCATAGCTTCAGAGGTAGTTGGGAAAAGCCCAATAGCTGTATCTTTTATCATTATTTTTGTGATTTTACTTCTAAACTCAAACAAGTTCATTGGAATGTACTCATTGAGGGGTGTTTATACAAGTCTAATAAGCTGTCTACTGGGACTGCACATAATAATTTGAGCAAGATAAATAATAAACATTTGCCCAAACATAAAATGGCGCCATCATGCAAATAAAGCAAAAACACTGTACGTCGTGCATATATGCAGTGTTCTCACCAGAAAAAAAAATTTGTGGGACATTTTGTCCCGCTGACCAAAAAAAAGCGGGACAAAGGATGATTTTTGTGAGACAATATATAAATATGTTAAAAAAGTCAAACTGCAAATACGAACGTTATTCTATGCATGGAAAAAATAAAGGACTTAACAACTCATTCAGCTTAACAACTTTTTTGTAAACATTCAGTAAACATATCAACTGATATTGAATATCAGTGCCTCTTAATGAAAAGTCTACGGGACTTTCGTTCTTTCCAGTGTGAAAGTCCATTTCGGGGCCCTCTACCCTAACAGTAGTTGATAGAGTGTCCAGCCATTCAGCTCCAAGTTGATTTCTGTCATAAGTTATGTTGTTTTGCACACTAAATCCCCTTTCACAGTCAGCAGAAGGAACAGGCCAAGTCAGTACTATGGCATCTATTCAGATTAGAAAACATATCCCTATGATGTTTGTAAACAATCATCAACTTTTGACGTGAAATTTTGGTCGCCAGCCAAGGCTACAAATTTTGTCAATTGATCGAAGCATGGGAAAAAGACGTCCATGTTCTCACGTATGAGTTCGCTGGAATAATATACTTATCACATGCGCAAGCCAAGAATTGATGATTTTTTGCATAATAACAGAACTTTCCTCCAACTATTCCACATTAAAACCTCTGAACTACTTTTGGAATAAAATCATAAGTCGGCAGTGGGCAAATTGTCAATCATTTCCAGTCGTAGTTACTAGGTTGCGTGGGCGAGGAACGGAGCAAATGCCTGATAACATCACACAACACGTATCTCCCGCGAAGTTTATACATGATTCCAAACATAGCAAAGACCTAAAAATTATCTCAGACAAAGTTGCGTTATTTTTCGAAAACAAAAATTCACTGAATCTCAACGGCACGAACACTATAACGTCGCGCCCGTCCAGACCCTGGTTGCCATGCGGAACTCACAGTATAATGCTACCAGCTTCGAGTTTGTAGTTTTCGAAAAATGTTCACGTAATTCCTTAGGGATATACATTCTTGTGTTTTCGTAGTTCGGATTATTGTTGTCGTAGCCTATGAAAATATTTATCGTGCCCGTGACGCCTCCAGCTTCCGCGAATTCCGTGGACATGTACAGGTATGTATGCAAGGCGAACATGTCCAGTGCGTCAGACTACCACAGTCTCGTGTGGTTCAATACACGACGGCCGCTGTGTGGTATACGTAATGCATACCACACATCGGCCATGTATCGAATCACAAGTGACTGTGGTTTAAGTACGCCCTCTGACGGGTATTGCTTCCAGATTGCCTCGGTTTCAACCAGGAAGTGTAATTACTCGCGTCAATCATTTACGTCCATGGTGAAAAGTACTGGCTGTATGATACGGCCGGCTGGCCATACGGCTGGCACCACAAAAGTTTATAATTTCAAAAGCGCGCCACTATTGGCGCGCACGCCCAAGAAATCCGCGACAAAACAGAAAAATACGCGAGAATGTCGCGGAATCGCGGCCTGGTGAGAATGCTGTATATGCATTGGAATCTTCACAGAAACAACAGAGTAGTCCAATATAATGAATAGTGCTGAATGTTTTCCACTCCTGGCACATGATATGCTTTTTTTTCTTTGTAATATAACCAGTTTTTAAAAATGGCGGGAAATCAAAATAAAGATTAAAATTTAAATTTACTT
>LD345915.1:27771-46652 GCA_001465055.1 Ptychodera flava
CACCAATGGTACAGGAACCAGGATCTATTACCAGAGGTGAGTGCCAGCTTTCAGTGTATGGATTAATAAGGTGACTGAAGGATTGCAGTGCATGGAGTTGTTGAGTCACACCAACAGCTTTAACCCTTTCACCCCCAGTTCCCTGTATACAGGTCCAACGTTACCATAGAAAACAATGGATTTGGGACAAACCATGGTGGTGAAAGGGTTAAAATGAACCCCCAAAAGTGGTAGATCAGAAAAGAATTGTAAACATTTAAGAATCCAAGTGTCTTTCCCCAAGGCGCATTCTGCCTTAACACTGCCTTGATATACAAATTATCCGTCAGTGCTTAAAATTAGTGGTAGTCCTGCGTCCACAGACTACCAACATTTCTCTGGGGCTACCAAAATCCTGGGACCTGAAATTCAGTCAGTACTTGGCATGCCATCTCCGGTCTGTCACTTTGGGACCAGCTAAATGCAGTCAAACCCAGCTTGACACAGAAAGGCTACACTATGACTTTGTTATGCAACAAAGTTTCTATATCTGAACTGCCATACTTGAATGACAGGCACAGGAAATGATAGCCAATGAAAATGCATTTTTGTTGCATTTTGATCATAATGTATCAATCACAATTACAAAGAAATTATATACCTCCTCCCTACAGAAAGCCAATGGTTTATTTTTAGCCCTGCTACAGTATGTCTCAGTGCTGAAAAGGTCGTATCGTTTTCATGATGACTATCAAAATTTGCATACAACTCTGACAGTGAAACTGGTTGTCAATAGGTCACCAAACTTTTGAGTATCACTAATATAACGTCAATTATACCTGTTTCCTTGGGTATTAAAGGTGTGCAATATTCACATCAAATGACTAGAAAATTCACTTTATGGGCAGAATCTTGAAAAATAGCTTTTTCTTGTCTGGTTCACGAAAAAAGATATTCCTGAACAAAAATATGCATGGGCTACCAATCATTGTCACTGGGCTACCAACTTCAGAAAATGGTAGCCCAAGTGGACTACCAGGGAAAAAAGTGAATTTCAAGCTCTGTCCATAGTAATACATTTAAACCTAAACTAGATACCGCCGTCGTTGATTAGCTTAACTTTCCCATAAACTATTGTGAAGATTAGCATGGTATACCAGTGTACCTGCAAAATGACATGAACATGAGCAGACCTAGCATTATTTTTCCACAGGTACACCGGCCGTCTATGGTGAACCACCAAAGGGATCGCATGCAGCCTATGAAGGCCATTCCATGCCAAGAGGTAATGCTGGAAGATACGACCATAGGCCGCCACATGAGGGCTCCATCACAAGGGGAACACCAGTACCTTATGAATCTTCAGGCACTCCAGGATCCATCACTAGAGGTAGATTTTATGCTGTGTTTCCACCAAATACAGAAATATTGCAACTAGGAGTTGCTCTATGGTGTCTTTGTCTAAAATAGCTCACTGAATTGTAGATAAGCCCATGACCTCTTTAGTGTTGATCAAGGCTACTTGATACAGTCAGAAATTCTGCTTGTACCGGTATAAACATACCATGCCAAGGGTTGTAAATGAGAGCTAATGATTATCACCTAGACACAAGATAACATTTCCCTTCATGAAAACCTCTATGCAATTATTAGTTCATTGAGGCAACACACTTTTATTAGCTCACTGCTATAGCATCACCTAAACTTATATGTCCCATGCAGACACTGTGTCTGGGGAAATTGACATCAACTGCACTGCTTTTCATACAGTAAGTTGTCTGAACAAGACTTGTACATGGACCACTGCGTGGTAATGTTACATTGTATCTCGATCTTTAACACAGGGTGCTAATCGTAAACTCTCATTTACAACCCCAGATTTGCCTTTATACAAACAGAATGTCTGACTGCATCAAGTGGGTTTAATCAATAGTAAATTGGCCACAGGTGTTAGTGTAGCATGGTATAGAATAGTACTCTACCATGTGGTGGGTCATAATGCAGTATAGTATATCTTAGAGTAGTTAGTGTTGTTCAGTGAGAGTGCAATAGTAAATCTGCAATGCTGCCAAACTCAGTGCAATGCTTTATTTTACAATACATTGTACCACAACATGAGTTGTGTGATTTTGTTGTCAAAAATTTACATTTTCTGCAGACCATTGTCTACTGTAGATGAACATAGAGTTTCTGATGAAAATTCATTGTGATCTTGTTCACTATTTTGTGTTTGCCTTGCTAAATCCCTATCCCAACTCAGAGTGAATTTAATGTTACTGCATACATCAAGCGACACCAAACACTAAGAAACCTGAGTTTTGAAAAGCAATTTCTACTGTGCAGTTATCCCAACTATGTCATCATAACAATATATTCTGAAGTCTACTTGAACTCAGTGCATGTTGTTCACATAGTGTTGTTGTGTAGATATTTTTCTCAGTCACATTCATGACAGGGTTTGACCTTTGACCTGTGCTATGTCTACAGGTACGCCAATAGGACATGCAGAGGCAGGTTCCATATCGCGTGGCACCCCAGTAGATCACCATGCTATGTATGGCCAACATAGACGTAGCATGTCACCAACACAGCCAGCATACGGTGCTTGTGGTCCAACCATGGCAAGGGGACAATATGAAACAGGTGCCTATAGCAGCTCTAAAGAAACACTAGCAGGTATATGGAACACTAGTGTGTCTTCTCTGTGAACACTTTGTTGAATCATGAGTGGTTAACATCAAGCTGACGGAGGAACAGAGAGAAGAAATGTGACATTTTAAAGAGAAGGATTTGACATGTGCAGACAAAACTGTACAAAACAACTATGGTGAATGAAATGAAAGGGTGGATTTTGGCGGAATATTTTTACCACTTTATATGTTCGTAGTTGCTATCTGATTGTTATTTATTTATATGTGTTTGTGTGATTTTAAGGGGAGGGACAAGACATTTCTTGTAAGGTTTTACATACTAAATGAAACAGTAAACTAGAAAATTATGATTTTATGAATCACCAGTTTAACCTTTAGCACTGATTGAGATGGTTTTTGTTGAATAAAAAAATTAATGTATTAAGGGTGCTAGTGTAAGGCTCACTCAAAAAAATTGAAGGCCATTGTTTAAATTGACTCATAGTTCAGAAATATTGGGTACACTACTATCAAGTAAATAAGAAACTTCACCAGAATGCTGTTATTTACATGTGATTTCATGATAGCTGAACAGATATGCATGATAGCTAAACAGATATACTGTTATTTACAGGTGATTTCATGATAGCTGAACAGATAATTTCATGATAGCTAGCTAAACAGACATGCTGTTATTTACATGTGATTTCATGATAGCTGAACAGATATGCATGATAGCTAAACAGATATACTGTTATTTACAGGTGATTTCATGATAGCTGAACAGATATGCATGATAGCTAAACAGATTGTATGATTGCTTAACAGAAATGCTGTTATTTACAGGTGATTTCAAGATAGCTAAACAGATAATTTCATGATAGCTAGCTAAACAGACATGCTGTTATTTACAGGTGATTTTATGATAGCTAAACAGATGAGTCAGACACAGAGATCTCCATATCCACAGTCTTCTCACAGTGGTAAAGATTCCAGAATGTCTCCCAGAGGAGAAAGTCATCCACATCCAGCAAAGAGATACTCACCAACTCAACCACATCTTGTAGAACCTACCAGCCATCCCAACCCAGCTTATGTCTATGGTCAGGTTAGTACACATTATAATACATACAGTTAGTCAGTCATTCCAACCTAGCTTATGTCTGTGGTCAGGTAAATACAAAACACAGTGTTTGTAATCAGTCAGTCATTATTAAGGATTATATCATACCAGTATATTGATAGTGCAAATACAGCGATCTGATTGGTCGAGACGCAAAAAGAACTGTGGTATATTGGCGATATACATATGCGCGCGCTCTGCAGCTTGAGCTATCACTAGTGCATATATGTCGCGAACTGGTCAAAATCTCGTGGTATACCGTCGCTGGGTGTGCTTTATTGCTTAATTAACTTACATCCAGGTATTATTGTTTGTATGAATCCACACGTTTCTTTAAATCAGGAATCAGTTAATGATAGGATTAATGCTAGAACCAGTCATACAATACTAATTTGGTGACTGTCCTTTTCTCAACAGCCTGGACCAGGAGTTATGTACTTGCAACCACAGCAACTTTATGTCCATCCTGGAGCTCATCAAGTATCGCCACATGGACATCATCCGGTCCATCCAGTCAGTCCACATGCACCGGGATCACATCATCAACATCCCGGTGGAGATGGGCGTATCCAGAGGACAGCATCTCCATCACATCGGGAAAGCACATCTCCAGCCACTGCTGGGCAAACAGCAAGCGAATATGCCCAGCAGCATGGAATGCCAAGACCATGGACGGTTCATCCTAAGTTCAAGCAACACCATGCGCGTGGTTCCAGCCCTGCTGGTGGAGCACCTGTCAGCGTTGGTGGCAATCTACCACATGGAATGCCTGGCAGACATCCTGCAGGTATGGTGTCACACTCCGCAGGTGTTACCATGGTATCGGCAGGATCTGCTGTGACAGCAAGCGCCATGTCACATCCACAAGGACCAAGTATCATTGGTGGAACTGGACGACCAACACCAACATCATCTGCTGGCTCTCATCCTCACTATCATCCACATCCTCATCAACAACAACACATCTCGTCAAGATATTCACCAACTAGCACAGGTCAGTATTTGAATACAACATGTATTGCCTTGTAGTACTCACAAATTGATATTCACCAACTAGCACAGGTCAGTATTTCAATACAACATGTATTGCTTTGTAGTACTCACATTACTGTGTCCGGTAACAGAGATTGTAGCCTATATATTACAGCCCAAACAAGGGACTATGTGCTGGAGGGTAGGTGACCTCTTGCCCAACACAAGGAGAGCAAAATAGTTTTCACTCAGAATGTTGATTTTCAAATGACAATCATATGCTTTACTTCCATATGTCAGACAAAATTCCATCAAAAAGTAGAATGATTTTCATTGTCAAAAGATGCATTGATATATTTAAATCACTGTGCGGTTTCTTGATTTTTCACGCATAATTTTCTAAACACTGAATTTCCTATCAAAAACGTAATTTTTAAAATTTTTACATCCTAAAGATGTCAAGTTGAAAATAGTTTTGGTTCACTTTCAGTCCAATTATGACTATGCAACCCGCTATGTCATCGTTGAGTTATCAATTAATCCTATGGAGTGGGCGACATTTGATATACAAGGCATGTAATAATATCCATTGATCACTTTACAGTGTCCGGTAACAGAGGTGGATCAAGTAGTAGACCTGAAACCAATGGAAGTGATGCATTCAATGCATTGGTTAATGCTGCAGCATCAGCTCCAACCTTGGAAATACCAAAACAGAGAGCTGAAAGACGTCAAAGTTCACCCGGCATCCAAGGTAAACAATATCCCATAGTGCTTTGCTTCATTCCATTCAAAGTGATAGCAACATCAGTCAAAGTCATGTTGTAAGTTTGATGAATGACTCTTGGGTGATCTTTCGTAAATCACAATTTGTTGAAAACAGAAGCATTATCCAAATGCCATTACCAAGACCAATAAATAGCCTTTGCGGTTTTTTGCAAAGAAGTGTGTATCAGGGATACTTGCATTCAAAGTAATATGCTGAATTATATGGTGTGTTCAACTTGTACTTCTTTGCATCATGTTTTCAATGGTTTAATTCATTTGACACAAGTGTATAACAACAGATTTAAGTGTAATCTAGAAATGAAACAACCTACTGCACTGAAATATAACAAGAAATACCTTAAAAAGGGTAAATTTTTACCACAGAAGGATACAAACATCTGGCTTTGATTATCTATTTAAATCTCATACATGCCGTGTAAGATTATACATTCTTTTACATTGTTCCAGTGCTGTATCATGTTTGTTAGATTTGCAAGAATCATTTCCTTACAATTATCACACATTGACTTATTGTACTGCACATATTTCGTACTTCATTGTGAATTTTCATTGTGAATCATACTTTGACATTACCTCTAGTATGTATAGTATTTTGAGGTAGCTGGGCCTTGCAAGAAAATACATGGTTTCACATTGGTTTTGTTTGTCTTAGCTCAGTGTTGATACTTGACTCCAACTTCTCTTGACAGCACATTCTCCAAGGTCATCAATGCATGATCAGTCCAAGCCACAGGACCTTAGCAGTCATGGCAGCATGCAATACCCAAACCCAATGAGGCAACAACAAATGGATTGGGAGGCTCACTATAGAAAAGAACCTGAGAGGCGAATGTCTGATGCTGCACGGGATCGTAAAGAGATGGGCAGACCACCGAGACCAGAGGAGAAACTAGGTAAAGACGTCTCCAGTAACAGAAGTAGCTCTCAAGAAGCGATGCAAAGAGAGGCATCCGCAATCTTTGCTGCTCTCTTTCAAAAAGACAAACCAGGTGACAGTGGAGATGATACTGATAAGAAATCTAGCAAAACAGCTTTGACAGCTGCCAATCTAATTGATGTCATCATTACTAGATCCATCAATCAACCTACTGTGGAATCTACTGGACCAGCAGAGGAAGAAATGGACAGACAGAGTAACATGATATCAATGCAGTCAGATTCAATGCAGAGAGAAGCCAGCATGTCCAACAACACAATGCCAAGATCAGCTACTTCTAGTATGGTAGAGGAGAGTGAACGTAAGAAAATAAAAGAATCCAAATTTACGCTAGACGAAAAGAAAGGTGGAACAGATGAAAAACAAATTCCTGCTGAACCTAGAATGTACAAGAAAGAAAAAGTCAAGTGGCCCATTACTCTTGGGGAACATATTGACTCCATCATCTCCCAGGACTATGGACGCACTGCAGGATCACCAACATCGTCAGCAACAACTTCCAGACCAGACACACCGGATATGCCAGAACGTTCACTGACACCAAGCAGTTCACATACCAGCATCAGTGAGAGAAGTCCCAGGATATCATCTCCTGCCAGACACCATCTTTCCAGCTCAGATCAAGCATCAACAACAAGCATGTCAAGTCCAAGGACGGCATCTAACAATTCCCCGACAGCTCCAACACCATCATCGGCAGTTGGCAAACCAAGAAGTATGTCACCGGAAACTAGCTCTATAGGGGCAGTCTCATCATTGACCCAGCCAAGGTCAGCTGGGGTCAGGGAGTTACTTGAAGCCGGCAAAGTTGGGAGTATGAACAGAGCGGATGTTCAGTCAATGCCAAACATGCTGAACATTGACATTGAACCCATCTCACCACCAGCACCAGATAGTAACACCAGTGAAGCAACAGCAGTCCATGCTTCATCTTCTGAACCAAGCAGAAATCAAGCATTCACTGCTGAAGCTTCGTCAAAGCTACAGAGCAATATGCCAATGCTGATCTCTAAGAAACAGCTTGCAATGAGAGATGCCAACAGACGTAGCAAGGCAGCCGCTGCTGACACAACACACGGCAGTCCCAACAGCATGTCAGCTCAGGTGCCAGATACACCGCAGTCTGACTTAGTTCAGGTACCGGACCAACGCAGCGATACCAGGAGACCTAGATCAAGTCCTGAAGTGAGTGACAGCAGTAGAGTGACACCATCTCTGACATCAGGAAGACATCAATCTCCATCCAGGAGCAGAACAGAATTAGCAGACAATAGTGACAGGTACAAGGCTAGCAGTATGCCACAGCCTTCCACTAGATATAGTGCAGAACAAACAAAATCATCATCACCCACCAGCTCACGCTTCAGCACTGCCGACTCTATGATGCCCAAAAACATTCCCAAGAAATCCCGAGGAAAAGTCATTGAATTTCAGTTTGATCTGAGACAGTCTATTGAACATGTTATTGATGCTCAGATGCGAGACTTTAAATCCGAGGCTAAAGCTGCTGAGGAAAGTACTGCTGAATCTGCAGACTCTAGTCAAAGACCTGAATCTCTACTGGGATCACGGGGACAAGATACAGAACAGATCTCGGATATCTCTGATGTGGACAGTTCACATGAAGCAGAAGTGTCCATGTCTGTACGGCCAGCCCAGGCACGGTCTAACAGTCCAAGGCAATCCAGTACAGAGTCTGCTGATACAGATACTTCAGCCACTGCGACAGCTTCCTCAGCAGAAAACCTAGTCACTGCTACCGCATCATCTAGTGTTACAGAACGCAATGGAAAGTCTCCCAGTCCCAATTCAGCTGTCAGCAGTCGAGACTCATCAGAGGCACAGAGTGTTAGCAGGGCTGGCGGTAGGAAAGCAAAGTCTAAAGACTCTAATTTAGGAATGCCTCACTCATCAGTTTCACAAGCAAGCAGTATCCCACCAGTATCATCATCATCATCATCGTCATCATCCATTATGATGGGAACTTCATCTCACCCTTCCTCATCACAGGCAGGTTTAACCAATCCTTTCCCGTACTCTGCCTTGTCACTGAGAAGCATTCCATCTGTGGGATCTGTAGGACTGCCTAGGACAGCAGTCAGTATGCACCAAGGTGCCAACCCTATCAGTAGTTCTACAAACACCATGGCTAGAGATAGGGAACCAGCCCCACTGCTGTCATCGCAGTATGAGACACTGTCAGACAGTGAGTACGACTGAAAATATTACAGATAGTTACAGTGAGTGTGACTGAACATTGCAGTGGAAAAAATAGCTGAACCAGGACAATCAGCTTTGTATTCTCATCTGATCTCTCTCCCCCAAAAAACCAGAAAAAGACACAAGTGCGGAGAGAAGAGAAGAGAACATAGACTTGCCATCAAAAAGAGACAATAGACGGAACTGTGAAAATTTTTATTGCGCTTTCACAATAGTTTCTGCTTATATGCTAGAAGAGATGACTGCAAATCAAAAAAGCACTTCTGTGATACTTTCTGCTCCAAGTGTTGTCAAACATTACTTTTAGCTACCTTGGCAGTATGTTGGAACATTTGAGGAAAAAATTAAGATGTAACCTTGATAAGGAACTCCATATTTTTGTTTCAGAGATGTTTTCTTGAATTTCATATACTGATTAGTAGTCTGAAAGTTCCAAGGTATATGTCTGCAGTCTTACCTTGCTAGATTTTAAATAAGAAGAAACCTTAAAGAACAGCAGTATTTTATTTAGGAATAAAAGGCAAAGACATTAGTTATTTCTATTTTTGAAGAAATTTTCATTTTGACAACATTTATATCAAAGAAAAACTGTTGTCATTGGTGTTTTGTTTTTTTGGGGGGGTTAGATGATAGTATATCTTGCCATGAGATGTTACTGCACTGTAAAACATGGTGATTTAGCCTATTTTTGTGGATCAATTTAAAAATAGGAGCTGTACTACGGTGTAGCTTGCCTTAACTGTTTGATTAAGTCTTGTACAGTAATCATTGCATTCTCTTGTGATCAGTAAAGTCTTTTTCAAATTGGAAAATGCACATCTTCATGTTGGTCACAAGTTTGACATTTTCTTTGGTGATTAAAGTCAGCCATGTAAAAAAACAACCAAGAAGGGATGTGCAGGGGGCGGGAGTCAGTTATGCCAGACACAAAATCCAAACAGATTGTTGTTTTGTTGTATGGTAGCCTAGAAGAAAGCCTGTCGCTGTAGGCTGTATAGACTATAGTTTGGCTTTCCATGATTAAGTGTTCATTAGTCATCAGGTCAGCTGTGTTTCAATGAAATTCTATTGCAGTTATCATCAGTAGACTAAAAGTGAATCATGGCGGTGTCAGACTTTTTGTGATTTGCAAATTTTTTACAGAGACTGGGTTCATTGATGATGTATACCTCATAGCAAAGTGTAGCATACAACGGGTATTTTGTTTTTCATATGTGTGTCTCTCTGTAGAATCATTGGATGGAGTTAGTTATAGCTTTATCAGTAACTCTGTTTCCATAACAAATTGCATGTAACTTGGTGACCAGGTTGAAGAGATCAGTGCAATGTGTTACAACAATATCCTTCATGTATCAAAATTTTGGTCCATCTGCATTGTTGTCCATTGTAAAGTTGGACCTCAAGACTCAGAAATGGGGATGAGAGGGTTAGCTTGATATTTCTGTCAATTTAACGCTTTGAGTGCCAAAGTCAATTTTTTGTCACACTTACAAAATATAACCCAGTCAATTTTTTTCAGATTTCTGTGAAAATTTTGACAAAAAAGCTTTCGCCAATGAAATGTGATATCCATTTGGTTCAAAATTATCAAAAAAGTTACAGAAAATTTATAAAAATTGGTAAAATGTTGCACTAAAATTTTGGTGGCAAAAAATTACAGGGCTCAAAGGGTTAATTTGTACACAGCATATGAGATACAGATACAGAGAACGTTACACTTATTGTAATAAACCATGGTATAGAATGGCACAAGGGAAGATACCGGTATATGACAACACCATGTTGCATTATGTCACTCTGCTTCACTTAGCAGACCTGGAAAAACACTATCTTTAAAATTCTCAGGAATTTTAATGACTTTCCACTATCTAGTCGGTATAATGTTGGAAATAAAGTCTGCTGGCCTGAAAAGTGGCAGATGTTTATGGTTTTAGGGCCAAATCAGTTTCTTTAGCCCTGCTAACCATGGCATAAGGAAAGATGAATTTATCAGCTGTATGTTGCATGATAATATTTTGTGACCGTCTCATCCTGTACAGTGATGGATGAATGTATAGAGCCAAGAAGTGATCCTGTTACAGTTTTGGTAGTGAACAGCACCTTATGACAGAGTTATGGCAACAGAGTCACCAGAAACATGGTGTGAATACGCCCATACACATACGTACACTATAAAAATGCGCAGGTAAAAAGTTAAGTGCCTTGCCAGAGAATGAAAAGTGAAAAGGGTGAAAAAATTACAATATTCTAGAAAACTGAACTCAGAACTTGTCATTGTATAATGTTTTTGAAATGAGATTGTCTGTGCTATTACATAGTCCTTTTTTAAAAAGATATTTTAGGAAATTATGATCAATGTGATTTTTGTTCATTTTGAAATCTGATCCTGTCATGAATTTTGGAAAATTAAATGTAACTCCTACAAATTGATATTTGTCAAAGTGTCATTGATATTCCCTTACCGTCTAGAGATTTCATTTCATGTATTGTCTGACAGTTTATCTAACTTTGTGGATTTTGGAACAGAGTAGGCTATGAATATAAGACCACTACAAAAGCTGAAAACCCTGCAGTAATGCATTACAGTAACATAAACACACATGAATTATGTTATCATCTGTGCTGATGAGAATTCTAATCATCACATCTATTGCATCTTCTATTGAAGACACTGTCAGCGACATTATGAATTCCATGACATAAAATGAATTTTAATGATTCTGACAACCAAGTCATTGCAATTCATTCTAAATTTGATCATTCTCTTTGGCCTCTCACTGATGTCAACATCTGTTCAAGTGTTAATGTTATCCACCCACACTTGGCTGACATTTATGTTATATTGGATAACAATTAAAACATTCAAGCAACACATCAGTACCACCTGCCATGCCATTCACTTCCTTTGCCACAAAGTTGGACATATAAAGTACTGGTCTCAGGATTCCTGTGTCACTGTCAACCATGGTGTCAACCATGCTGTTATATCATCAAAGCAAGACTTTTTTTAGACAATTCTTTATTGTATGGTTTACCAGATGGTCAATTACAACACTTACAAAATGCTCAAACACAGCAGCAGGAATTGTCACAAAATGAATATTACACATGTTCGTCAGCAACTTCACTGGTTTCGTACCTTATCGAATTGTGTTCAAACTTTTGCTCACCACTTAAAAGGCCTTGATGGACTCTCCTCAATATCTCTAGAACTTACTCTGCGTTCTTCATCATCATAGTAGTTAAAGATGGCACTGGCTGTACTTTAGTTGGAGATAGCACTGGGTGTTCTGTAGTTGTTGATTGCACCGGCTGTACTGAAGTTGTTGATTGCACCGGCTGTACTGAAGTTGTTGATTGCACCGGCTGTACTGAAGTTGGAGATGGCACCGGCTGTACTGTATTTGGCAGAAGACCATTTCATAATTCACATGCGGGTCTGTTACCCATGAAGATAGTTTGGAAGAAAAATAGTGCGGACCTTGAAGTTTTGATACGTGCATGGTCCATGTCTGGTTTGAACTTTAACCCTTTCACCCCCAGTTCCCTGTATACAGGTCCAACTTTACCATAGAAAACGATGGATTTGGGACAAACCATGGTGGTGAAAGGGTTAATTTGAAGTATTTTTGTAAAGATATTTTTCTGCTTGAATCAAAATGCAGTCTGTTGTGAACAATGGCTGAACCATTTTGTAGTTATAGTTATATGAGGAGTTATAAGGCCTGTTGAAATAACAATGAGCCTGAATTTTGTCAAAAACACCACTGAGGGTGCTATTTTCATCACTCAAAAATTTCCATGGACACAAAAATTCACCAGTGGTCAAGCTGACATTGACCTAACACCTGTTAAGAGGATTCGTGCTGCTGAATGTTTTAAAATAGGAAAATTGAGGTAAATTCTACTGTGGTGGCCAATGGGAAATTAATTAATGGTCTTGCGCCATTTGGGGATGTCACCGGCGGTACTGAAGTTTAAGATGGGTGGCTGTACTGTACTTAGAGTTACCAACGATAGCCAGACTCATCCCTGGTCATAAATATACTTCAAGATTTTATTTACCTGGAGGCAGTCCTTGTCAGACTGTCACCCCAACATGTCCACAGTTACCATGTTTGAAAATTATAATGATTCTGAAATACGGCACTGCCCTGTGTGAAAAATGCATTTGACATTAATAGCCTGGGTTCCATTTATGCGTCCATTACATGATCTTCTAAGTACCAATGCAACATCTTGAACAGACAAGAAGTATCATTTCTGTGACAATTTCCACATGTATACAGAAAGTCCATCACTGACAGAAATGACCATGTGAATCTTTCACAGATATTGGTGTTATTGGTCATTCCATTCTAGTGTATCAGTATTTATCATATCAAGCAGTCACAGAGTCTTCAAACCAGTGTGATACTGTGAAAGAAAATCACTAGGATTTTTCACAAATCTCTAAATTTTTGTAAATGTTGTCAATAATGTTCATATGAAATTTATTTCTCTCTCTGTCAAGCCATATTCTGCAGTCATACTGTACTTTCATAGCCATCATATATTATATTCATTGTAACAAATAGCATACAGTGTAGTTTGCTAATGAGAAACTCATGAATCAGTACAAATCATTTGCCAGCTGTCTGCTGTGGTATTCAATTCTTAGAGCACAGGCATAAACATACACTAGTTTAGAGGGGAAACCAGATGAACACAATAGTAATGCTAGCACACACTAAAAAGCAACGAATACCATAACCATCACACTAAACAGTCACTATCTTAATGTAGTTAGACATCAACTAGAAACAGTAAGATGATAAATTGGGTAAACAGAATTTTCAAAATAATGGCGAAAGGTAACAATGTACCTGTAGGGTCACCTAGTATCTGTGTGTTGTACTGTTGTGTACCTCATATGTGTTCATGATGAACTGAAAAAATACTGCCGAGTTGTACTGGCGTGTTGACAAACACAACATAAAAACTGTACTGTTGATATTCAAACATGATTTATTAAATAATGTGATACAAATTGTTAATAGGAGACATGCCATTGTCTGATATGCATGATTAATTTAGCATTACAGTCTTACAATGACTGGCACTCTCATTGAGAACACGCCATTAACAACCTCACATACGCATCTACAACATGTCTGATCTATATATCACGACTATGACTTGTTATTCAGTGTTACATGCATTTTCAGAATTATTCAAGCACCAGAAAACACATTCTGTCATCTTTCAGCTGTTATTTTATGCCAGGTTCAATCAGTCATCATCAATACACCATTATGTACCAGTATCTTGCTAGAACATCAACATTGAATAGTTATATCTTCAAACTATAACTACTCATAGTTTAGTTTTAGAGTAGCTTTGTCTGGCAAATAATACTTTGCTTTGAGTTGAGAACTAGCAACATACACTGAAATGTATTGAAATATGATTTGAAAAGAAATACTCCACAAGGAAGCTAAGAAATTGAAATGCTGATTATTGCCATGGAACAGTTCCCACCATAACTTTTTGAACCGCACGCTCACACAAAAATCTGAGATTTTTAACTGCTCTCTTACTCAGCTCTTTTCAATCTCTCATATTGAACATGTGAAGTTAGAGTACAGACATTATAGACAATGAGTATTGCATGTTTAAATCCTCATGATAATAATAAACAATTATTTGTTGAACTGACACACAAAATCTTTGATTTTTAACAGCTCTTTTTCTTAGCTCTTTTCAATCTTTCATATCTGAAGTGTGAAGTGCACAGACATCATAGGCAATGATTGTTTTAATGTTGAAATCCTCAAGATGATAATAAATAGCATTGAAGAAATGAGTTCACATGTATGCTAGCTCTCCTGGGATTTGATCACAACTGGCAGTGGCCATGTGAGATGTACGTCTGTGCAGAACAGAACTGCTAAGTATTGTGGATAATTGCAAAAATTGTGTACAGTGCCCTCTAGTGGTAGCATAGCATTGGCACATTATCTGTTGTTTTCTATCAAATGTCATTTGCTGGTACAAATTTTATTCTAATCTTTCGTCTCCCTCTTCCACATCCTTTAAACTGAGAACTTCAATGCTTCCTTGTCCTCGGGTTCCAGACTTCACGACTTCATCCATTTCACGGTAGCAACCAGGATCAACAAGAACAACCTACAGAGAAATCACACAGATTCAGTTTGCATCCACAATGAACAATTGCTTATTCAATACACCACAGGAGGGACTGTGAATATGCTTAGTTCATTCTACATTGACAACTCAAAATCGTAACTGCAAGGGAGCGAAATGCTTGCTATTTTAATAAATCATTGCTATCAATCACACAGTGGAACATAAAAATTCACAATATAAAACCTGTAAGTCCTCAGAGTGTCCTTTCCTAAATTTCCTGCGTATTTATGCCTTAATGTGGGGTTATATAACCTGCTTTGCAATAAGATAGATACATTATGGACACATGTCAATTTTGTGTGTTGCTTCAAATGTCAGGTTTAAACATGAAAAATGATCTGTTAATCTGAACTTGTGAATTCAAGAAAATTGGATTTTGGTAATGCTTTTCTTTTCGTTTTATAGGAAATGATAAAAATTCTGATCATTTTTTTAAAACTAACTGTAAGCTGTAAACTGAAGCAATGAACATAAGGTGAATTCAACACAAGCTATGATGTCACCATACAGTTTTCCATACAGACCTTGCATTCATTCTAAAGTTGAATAATAAATTAATGTACAGCTGTTGTTGTCTGTTTTGACTGACTAGTAATATTTTTATGTCTTATGTAATCACTGTAGACATGCATGCTATTTACTGCACATGTAATTTAAGATCACAGCTTGGCTATAACAACAACCAGTATGGACTAAAACCAACATAGTCTCTGAACAACTAAGCTTTTAAAACACTGGTATTACACTGTATCCAACTACCATGGAATGCACTACATAGCAGACACAGTATTGTCAGATTACCATTTCAAGATCACCATCCCAATTCTCTTCTTCCATAGTTTTCACCAAGGGCATCAATTTGACCTTGACCTTTTTAGCATCTTTACTTGGCAAGGTCACCTTCAATCTCATCATTGCTCTCTCAATATTCATGATGTCCTTTTCCTTGAGTTGACGGATCACTTCCAGTGCCTGAAAGTTATTCACAATAGTATGTGTAAATAGTGTCTGTATTACCCACCCCCTTTGTGACTAATCCATTTATTTTTGAACTTGGAGGCCCTGGAACAGGCATGAGTGGTATTTTTCTATGATTCACAAGTTCAGTAAGACTTGACATTCTGAACGCAGGCTTAGAAATAAAATTCACGGTCTTGGGCCTGAGACCATTGCAGTTTGTCACTGCTTTTGGATATCATCCATGATAATATTGCAAACACATGGAGTCTGTATGCTTATTACTAGACTGTGCAACACCTGGAGTCTGTATGCTTATTACTGGACTGTGCAACGCCTGGAGTCTGTATGCTTATTACTGGACTGTGCAACGCCTGGAGTCTGTATGCTTATTACTGGACTGTGCAACGCCTGGAATCTGTATGCTTATTACTGGACTGTGCAATGCCTGGAGTCTGTATGCTTATTTCTGGTCTGTGTTCAGGTACTCTGATGACAATGCCACTGTTGTAGCAAAGTAATACTTAATATCATCTTACCTGTTGTTTTGTACTTCTTGTTGGTTTGACAGAGAAGTGGAGATCTTTCATTCCCCTTTCAATCAAACCCACTGTGTAGGGTCTCTTTGTCTCTGGATTGACGCATTTGTCGGCAACGATGGTGGCAATATCTCTGAACATGCTTTCAAATTGTTGATGTCTTTCTTTTTCAGATACTTGCAGTTCTCCCTTTGCTAAAATCTGTTGGTTACAAAGATAAATACCTCATTTATAATCATGATATGGCTTTACATTTCTTGTTTTTTTAAGGTTCTTGCTTTGGAAAGTGTGATGAAAATCTTGTAGAGAAAGACAAATCAAACATTATTGTGCTAAACTCTGAGACACTGATCTCAAAGCTTCCACTTACTGTGCACAGTTTGTTAGTCAAATATACCTGTATGTTAGACAGGCTTTAAGTCATGATTGCATCCTACCTTTTTACAGCCAAGCAAAATTCAGTATAAATTTAATTTTTACAATGGCATGGCAACTAATCCAGGTTACATAGAAGATGCTTCAAGTTTTGCCTGTTAGCAGCATATTCTAAAAGACAAGACTGACAAATACAACATCAATATCTTTATGAGACAAAGAATCACTTTTTTTTGCAAAAGCAAGCATGGTTTCATTGTCAGGAGAACTGGCTAATTAATGGAAACACTGTCTAATATTTGAAGTGATAGTGAGCAATTCTCATAGTTATCACAGATACACCATACTGGCTGTATTTGATGTCTTTGAGAATTCTCACAGTTATCACAGATACACCATACTGGCTGTATTTGATGTCTTTGAGAATTCTCACAGTTATCACAGATACAATATCTGCTTTGCTCACCTGTTTACAAATTTCTGTTTGATCATCAGTGCCAAAGGCCCTGACAAGATCTTCTTTTTTGGCAACTTGTCCTTTTGAGACATTGGTGAAAACTGTGTGTGTTTGCAGAACTTCATCAATGTCCTTTTCTCTGCAGAAAGAGAAGATTTGTTTAAGTAAAAAGTGTCCAACTCTCCACTCACACTTACTTCTTGCACCAGTAAAGATAGGGCCGTGTTTGAATTGATTTTTTGCCCAATTCATTAAACTCTCATTTTTCAGCTACAAGGAGTACAGTTGACCATCGATATGGGGTTACAATGATTCTAACACTATCCAGGAGCAGAATTATGGTGAAATTTGCACATGCTATGGCAAGGTTTGCTGATAATGTAGCCCTGTGTTTGCCTTGTGCGTGCACACTGCAGATCTGCAGTGCTGTTCTATGAAGGCAAGGTATAGGATGGGGTTGTAGCCTTGGCAGGGCATCGTGCAAGCTGCATGACAGAGGCCCGGCACACAAGCTGCATGACCCAGCCCACCAAGGCTACAATTATTGTAGCTGAGTGTAGAGTTATGTAAATAGGGAAGGTCTAACATAGTTTGCCCTCTGGTGATATCAAGTCAGTAACATACAACGTATTTAATTTCATACAGCTTCCACTGATCGTCAGATTGCCATCTTTGGCGTTCATGTCATACTCCTAGTTAGACAAATGCTAGTCCTAATTTTGCTGCAAACTTGTAGCTCTACTGTGAGGCAGTCGATGATTTTTGGTTTTGTGAGCGACCTCACTCACTAGTAGAGTTGTAATGCCAAAGGCCCTATATGCACAACATCAGTGTAGCGCATCCATTTGTACAATATGCAAATACCAGACGTGTTCAGCGCAAGCGGACAAACTCTTAATGTTTCGTTTTGTCGATGATCTTTGTCGAGTGCGAACACTCTGTCCCAGGACACTTTTAACCCCCAAAATGACAAGGTGAATGTAGACAATATGAAATATTCTTTTTTGATAGATAAGTGCAATGATACAGAGTAGAACGAATATATTTGGTACCTTGAGTGCGCTATACTGACGTCGTGCTTGTTTCCACTCTATGGGGCGTTCGGTATTCTAGCTGTACTGGTGAGCGAGGTCGCAAAAACCAAAAATCACCGACAGCCTCACCGTAGAGCTACAAGCTGGCAGCTCTTCTGATTTAATAGTTCTATTCGGTCCTACTAATTACTGCCCGTGACTGCCCGTAGCTGCCTGAGGACTGCCCGAGAACTGCCCAAGCACTGCCCGAGGAAAAAGTGGGCCAAATTTCGCTCATTTTAACACTAGGCTAATAGGTTCAGTTTATATCATGCCCAGCCAACCAAAAATATCATTGATTTGGCGTTAACCTGATGTTTTCTCCGGCAGTTTAGGAACACGGAAGACGTCGGTCTTCAGGACATCGCAAGCTTGATAGTGAGATCATACCATTCAGTCCGAGAGGTGGCACAATAACCTCGCCGAGCGCGTACAGCCTGACAGCCTACCACCCTTGCACTGAATGGTATGATCTCTCAATCAAGTTGGAGACGTCTTTCTCGTTGAAAGCCCGGCGTCTTTCGGGTTCTAATTCGCTACAGAAAACGCCAAATCAATGATATTTTTGGTTGGCTGGGCATGATATAAACTGAACCTATTGGCCTAGTGTTAAAATGGGCGAAATTTGGCCTACTTGCTCC
>LD345915.1:47524-57780 GCA_001465055.1 Ptychodera flava
GAAAGACAAATCAAACATTATTGTGCATAACTCTGAGACACTGATCTCAAAGCTTCCACTTGCTGTGCACAGTTTGTTAGCCAAATATACCTGTATCTTGGACAGGCTTTAAGTAATGATTGCATCCTACCTTTTTACAGCCAAACAAAATTCAATATAAATTTAATTTTTACAATGGCATGGCAACTAATCTAGGTTACATAGAAGATGCTTCAAGTTTTGCCTGTTAGCAGCACATTCTAAAAGACAAGACTGACAAATACAACATCACTATGTTTATGAGACAAAGAATCACTTTTTTTTGCAAAAGCAAGCATGTTTCATTGTCAGGAGACCTGGCTAATTAATGGAAACACTGTCTAATATTTGAAGTGATAGTCAGCAATTCTCACAGTTATCACAGATACACCATACTAGCTGTATTTGTTGTCTTTGAGAATTCTCACAGTTATCACAGATACACCGTACTGGCTGTATTTGATGTCTTTGAGAATTCTCACAGTTATCACAGATACACCATACTGGCTGTATTTGATGTCTTTGAGAATTCTCACAGTTATCACAGATACACCATACTGGCTGTATTTGCTGTCTTTGAGAATTCTCACAGTTATCACAGATACACCATACTGGCTGTATTTGATGTCTTTGAGAATTCTCACAGTTATCACAGATACAAGTCTGCTTTGCTTACCTGTTTACAAATTTCTGTTTGATCATCAGTGCCAAAGGCCCTGACAAGATCTTCTTTTTTGGCAACTTGTCCTTTTGAGACATTGGTGAAAACTGTGTGTGTTTGCAGAACTTCATCAATGTCCTTTTCTCTGCAGAAAGAGAAGATTTGTTTAAGTAAAAAGCAGTGTCCAACTCTCCACTCACACTTACTTCTTGGTAGATATTGTGGTGTGTTAGTACAAGTATGGTCAATTGACTGGTACAAACCGCAATGTATTTTGAAGTGTTTAGATTTTAAATTATATTTGGATTTCAACATCGTAAACCAAAGATTATAACATATACATGATTCATCAGAGATGTGTAAATCCTGAGCTTCCTGCCTGGGATGAAGATTTGTTCATCTTCACTAGTGATTTTGTTATTTTACTGGTCTGTAAGATATAGCTACACACGTGTGACATTGGACACTGGTGCTAGAAATGCAGACAAATTTTATCACTTATGCATGCGCAAGTTTTCTTTCAGCTTGTTGTCTAAGTCATAAATATATCTTTCAGTATTCACTGTAACACTAGCAGTCACCCACTAAGTTGTATTTTCACTGTTCTTGTATGTGTTATTTCCAGAAGTGTAATTAAAATGCAGACAAATGTTTATATTTGGATATTCGCAATAGAAAATGACATCATTTGTGAAGTCTTATTGCATGATAGTGGGAAACAGAATGTCAGGTATACGGGACTGCCAAAGTAAGGGAACAATAGTCATAACTCTTGATGATATTTCTTGATAATATTTATTTTGTTCCAGAAAATGACAAGATTTGCCTCATCCTATTCCATAACTATGTTGAACTACAAAGAACAAGTCTTGCAAAGACACTGCAATATGCACAATATGTAATATTTAATTGTTGACAAATGATTTCCGGTTTGCGCTAGAATTCATTTGTCACCAATTGTACTGTATATATACACACTGTGTTGAGAAATTGGAAACTTGGAATTTCCACATGATTTTGGGAGACGAAGAAGAATCTACATTTTACAAGTACAACAAAAGTAATGGGAAAACAGAAGCATACAGCTAATTGATCTTAAAGCTGCGTTGGGCAATTACAGGATGAGCTTTGATCATACCAAGCACCTGGGACCACAGGGAATGTTCAGTGTACAGTACCTACAATATTTGTAACCTTGGTGGGCTTGGTTGTGCGGCTTGGTCCTCTGTCATGCAGCTTGCATGATGCCCTAGAAAGGTTACAATTCTATCCTATACCTTGCCCAAGTAAAACAGCACTGCAGATCAGCAGTGCACGCACAAGGCACACACAGGGCTGCATCATCAGTGAATCTCACCTTAGCATCAGCAAATTTCACCGTAACTCTGCTCCCAGATAATGTTAGAATCGTTGTAACCCCATATCGATGGTCAACTGTACTCCTTGCAGCTGAAAAATGAGAGTTTAATGACTTGGGCACGAATAAAGATAGGGCCGTGTTTGAATTGACTTTGTGCCCGATTCATTAAACTGTCATTTTTCAGCTGCAAGGAGTACAGTTGACCATCGATATGGGGTTACAATGATTCTAACACTATCCAGGAGCAGAATTACGGTGAAATTTGCACACGCTATGGCAAGCAGTGTTCATCCTATGATGTAAAAACAAGGGGCCACTGTGGGCCCCAACTCCTGTCCAAAGGGGGCAATATTAGAAAATCGGGGGCCATCATCATCACACATGTAAAACCCTTGAATTTTCTGCAGAAAATACTATAGTCTATCAAGTCAAGAATAGGAGAAAACTAGAGATTGCTCCCCCCCCCCACCCCCGTAACCAACCAAGCTTACTGCAAATTTGTCCCCCGTACGTACGCAACAGGCCCAACAACGGCAAGAGCAAACTAACTGTTTGGTTTGATTCAATTGTTTACGTGACTTATGTGATGAATTATTGATATGTCGGACTTGAACAACTGTACAAAGTGCTAAGGACTGTGAATTTGACTGTGGAAACGATCATGATCAAAGCTTAACGCACTGGTAGGATTTCTCCGAGAGTGGCCCTCGATTTGCATGCTTCGACAATTACTCATACACTGATACAGCACGAGAGTGTAACCCGTACGACCTAAATGAAGTGATCGATACATCAACTTTTAAACATAACTTGTACGTATTAGCAAATTTATGATCATTGGTTCTGACCAAAGGGTTTTACACAGCGGTGTTGTTCTATGCATAGACCTAACTACTCTGGAAAACGAGATATGTCCAACCTAAAATGTGTTGCTCTTCAAAACGATCATCTGGCTGGCCAAGCATGGATATTTTCCTTGCAGTGTTCTACATTTCGTTTGTATGGACGGTAGACGTTACAAACGCTTCAATTTAAGGGACTGCCCGATCATCCTGGGTTCATTAACTATGCTGGCGTTAAAAATCAGAGTGGCAACTAGCTTTTCACCATTACGCAGCGGCTAGTGCATGCCGTTGTTTACATTCATCGGCCATGCCACATGCGTACGGCTCCAATACACCATTGCCCCTACATCAGTCCTTTCTACCCAGCTTCCTATGCACCACCATATATGCTGTAGTGGGTATTTAATTGCAAAGGTCGATGGGTGACTGAATCGTTTTACATGTCACACTATGACTGAGGTGATGACCTTCAGGGAGCTAAGCGAATGGAAGAACTACGTGAACTCTGTGTGATCGACCCACTTATATAATGTTGCGCCCGTAGTGGCACATCAAAAATGCAAAATGTAGAAATGAGGGCCATACGAGATTTTATTGTGCGAATTGCGCAATGGCGCGTCCTAGAATTAACTCTGGGCAAGGTTTGCTGATAATGTAGCCCGTGTTTGCCTTGTGCGTGCACACTGCAGATCTGCAGTGCTGTTCTGTGAAGGCAAGGTCTAGGATGGGGTTGTAGCCTTGGCAGGGCATCGTGCAAACTGCATAACAGAGGCCTGGCGCCCTTGAGTGCGTTATACTGACGTCGTGCTTGTTTCTAGTCCATGGGGCGTTCGGTATTCTAGCTGTACTGGTGAGCGAGGTCGCAAAAAAAAAAAATCACCGACCGCCTCACCGTAGAGCTACAAGCTGGCAGCTATTCTGATTTAAGTTCTATTTTTGATAAAAAGCTCCCGTTTACACGCAGTCCACTGCTCTTGTATGTATACGTACGCAACAGCTGTGTGAAAGTGTTGTGTGAAGCATTCCTACTTACACCTTATTCCTCCAGGACATGACTTTGTTTTTATAACACGCTATCTCCATCCTTTTACCACCTTTCTTCATTCGCACGATTGCGACATTCGTCAGGCGAATTTGGTTTGTTGGTGTAAATATCGACATTCTGGCAGTATTTTACAGATAGTCTATCAGCAATCTGATGAACACCGATAAAAATCTTCTTCCGTTCACAAAATGATTCTTAAGTCCGCTAGAGATGAAAGTTTTGTCGACAGATGTTGTGCAAGAATTGTTTCACGTTCGTCATGTTGTGAAATTTCTGGACCGTGACCTTTCGCGAGTACTTCCTGGGTCAAACGTCTGAAATGTTGTGCACAGAGTACGTGTGTAAGAGGAAAGTGGGAATTATGCGACTTCGAATAGCTTTCTGTGATACAATCATGCGGGTTCGGGCGTTTAAGCTTAATTCTATATCAATACACACCTTTACTTGTGACCCTGATCGAGGGATCATGCCAAATTTAAGATAAAACAATTGGAGGCGACAAATAACGAACATGTAGTGTCCCTATTGACATTGTGTGACCTCGGGTTATCTGCAGGAGGTTATCTATCGCACAAACCGTCAACACGCCGAGCACGGTTGCATTGCGGATGCCTCGCTGTTCCACTTGCGTTCCCTCTAACGTTCCCGCCAGCTTGCTGTAAGGTTTCCTGTGCATAGTGAAGCTTTATAACATGATAACGTAGTACAAGGTCGCAGTCAGCGATGGCTTCTGATGCTAGCGGAGTTAACCCGTCCGTGGTACATGTGCGTTCACTCATACAGGTAAGCCAGCTGGAAGGCAGGTGGACGACGCGACGCTGTCAACTGATTGTTTGGCAGAGTGCGAAACTTTTTGGTTTTATCGTTTTCACCCCTTGTTTTGTTCTCGAAACTCAAGTCTGCAGTTAACTGAAACACTTCATTTCGGCATTAGAAAATAACTTCCGAATTCCACAAAACTTCCAACATTTACAATCCCAGACTTGTGGGAAAAGTACCTTCTTTTCATAAAGTTGTTTTGTCTGAGAATGGTACTCGTGACGTCATAGCTACCATTCTATGGTTTAACTTCCGGAGTGGGTATGCTCGTGCTATTTTGTCCAGGCCGATCGTACACAATTTCCAAAATAGCAAGCTACTCTGCTGTCTTTTGAAAAATTTGTCCTAGAAATGTTCAGTAAATAGATGAAGATTTTGTTCTTCTATCCATAAAGGTACAACCGTTCAAAAACAGTGTTCATAAAAATAAAGATATATAATCAAAGGAACAGTCGACTTATTGTTCAATATGTACAGAGGTGTTAAAAGTTGAATGTAGTAATGTAATTTCCGTTGACTGAATAGGTTTAAAATATTTTTGAACTGTACGACGAAACATATCTGCACATTTATAAATAAATAAGTATATTTAATATAACTTAATATAAGCCTACATTATGTTAGGACACTCAGTATTTGGTAAATGTGCAAAAAATTTAGGCTTTCTGGTGAGAGTTTAGAATCTGGAAAGCTACATGTAAGATGAATGATCAATGGTAGTAATAACTAATATATAAATTTGCGAGATAGCAGTTTAACAAGCGATTGTCTATTTACTTATATTTAATCTACTTTGCTTTTAAAAACTGAAATGTCACTGATACTGGGAGCAGGAGTTGTGTCACAATCCTTTGTATATAACAGATGTACCCAGAAATGACAGTGTCACAATCCTTTGTATATAACAGATGTACCCAGTGTCACAATCCTTTGTACCCAGAAATGACAGTGTCACAATCCTTTGTATATAACAGTGATGTGTTTTATACCCTACTATTAGTAGGGTAAGTCAGGCCCCTATTCTATTTCTACTTCAGCAATGGGGGAGGGAAGGAGGGGCAGTTTTATCGGAGTAGTTTTACCCATATACTGTGTATCGACTTGAATAAAGTTCCAAATGACATTGGGCTGTTCACAGCTTACATTATTGTTCGTTCATTAATATGCAAAAGTAAATATTTATCCACAGTTTTAGATTGTGCTTTTGAAAATTACGCATGCAAGAATGACGAAAACACATCTTAGGCAATTGCTAGTGTAACAATGAATACTAAAAGACATTCAAGACTCAGAGTACAAGCTGTAAAAACAGCCATGCATGCAACATTGATAAAATTTGTCCATTTTTCAAGCAGCGTTGTCAGATGTCGCACGCATACAGCTATATTTTCTAACAAACCTGTAACCGTGAACAGTGCTATTACCTTGAAAAGAGGGTCAGCCTTTTGTATAATGATATGATAAAAGAGTTTGTTGGTGTTTTCTTCTTATCAGTCTATTATAAATTTTCATTTTGGAATTAATTTTGTGAACGTTTGAGAGAAAAACTGGTATGTGTACCATGTATTTTGTATAATTTTTTGCCGCCTGTCCAGTGCTTTGCTTGAACCACAGTTGAAATAAGTTGTAAGCATGTCTGTAACCCCAGCACAACAATTTGTGCCTTTTCCCTTTTTTTTACTTCTGTAGTTGGTTATACTGATAGTTACGCTAAATAAATCAAATCAAATCATAGCAAAAAACTGCAAGAAAAGATAATAAGCCAGATTCCAACTTTAATTCATGCATTGTGAGTGACTTCGAAATTTGCTTTATCTGAATCAGGTGTACCTTTGTTCTCACAATAGATAATTGTCTGAAACACAAATAGATAAAGTAGACATGTAAATCACTAGACAGACAGACAAGAATGTTCAATATTTTTCTGTGCATTGATCATAAAAGATTTGTGTGTTAGTGGGGTGAATCTAGTTTTAAAAGTATAGATGTAAGTCCTTCAGCAAATAGTGTTCGCTGTGTTTTCATTAGAATCATTGGAACCACTGGTCAGGGTCCAATTCAATAGAGAAGAAAAGATGAATAGATTGGACATAGTGAATGTCAAATGGGCCATTATATCTTTTGACAGTATCCCTGGATAAAATGGCCATACAAGGATGGGAGAATGTACAAACAATTTGTCTGACAACAGTACTCGCTCAGGGAAGGGGTAAATTGCAGCATGTGGCTTTGAATTTTACCATGAATTTACGAAATGGAAACTGATATATTTTGCAAATCATTATAAACTTGTTGGCAGTGTGACTCTTCAGGGAGTTGTAATCTTACTGAAGTGTGAACTCAATGACTGTGGACTGTCAGCAAAGCTGAATAAAAAGACGTATATCAGAGATACTGTACGGTATGTATGAGAAGGTTCTTTGGTAATAGTTATGCGAGATCTTGGCATTTTAAAGCTAGTATTTTTCAGGTATATAACTCCATAAACTAGTAGTTTGTAAAGAGTGAAAGGGTATGATGTCTCCAAGTTATTTGAAATTTTTGTGTTCGTTCTTTAATCTTTTTTTGAATTGTTCTAAGACTCCCAGCAAGATTGTCTGCAATGAATACATGTATCACTGCACACTGCCAGTGGATATCACTGTAAACTGCGAGGAGATATCACTGTACACTGCCAGTAGATATCACTGCACACTGCCAGTGGATATCATTGCACGTAGCAGTTGATATCATCGTACACTGCCAGTAGATTTCACCACACACTGCTTATACGGTAGATATCATTGCATACTGCTAGCTAGTGGATATCACAGTACACTGCCAGTGGATATCACCACACACTGCCAGTGGATATCACCACACACTGCCAGTAGATATCACTGCACACTGACAGTAGATAATCACTGCACACTGCCAGTGGATAGCACGTACCACACACTGCCAATAGATATCATGGCACACTTCTAGCTAGTGGATATCACAGTACACAGTGGATATCTCTAGTTTTGAGCAGACCGGCCAGTAGAGATCAACATCATTTTTAATAGCTATAGTATGTTGGTCAATAACAAAAGTCATCTATGTTTGATATAAAAATGCAATACAGCATATAGTATTTTAAAACAATAGCGCTGTTCACGGTTACAGGTTTGTTACTAAATATAGCTGTACGCGTGCGACATCGGACACGCAGCTTGAAATGCGGACAAATTTTATCAATGTTGCATGCGTGGCTGTTTTTGCAGCTTGTAGTCTGAGTCGTGAATATGTTTTTTAGTATTCATTGTTACACTAGCATTCGCCCACTGAGATGTATTTTCGTCATTCTTGCATGTGTAATTTTCAAAAGCATAATCTAAAAATTTGGACAAATATTTATTTTTGCATATTAATCAGAGAATAGTGACGTAAACTGTGAACGGCCCTATACCAGTATTATACAGACTCTTTTGATCATCATGTGCAGTCTGTGTGTACATACAGTGAAGATCTGATAAATAAAGATGCATTTAAGGACAAATATCAGATTAATATGTACAGCAAACAGATTTAAAAATTGAATGTGCCACAGCAATTATTTTCATTGTGAATTTCCCATGCTTTCCCTTAGTGAAATAGGTCTCCCAAAAGGAAATTGCTTTACTTCAAATATCTGTGTCAAATTGTTGTATGCATGGTAATGAGATTGAGTTTTATTTAAAGTACCCACATTGCTGAAGGACATAGTTATTTCTGTGATGTTATGTAAATGTACACTAGCAAACATGGTTAGGGGCAACATCAAAAGTTCAATATAATAAATCTAACTTAATTGCTTAAGTTTGGCCTCAGACCCCCCCACCCCCCCTTCTAACTTAACTGACCTAAAATTGAAAAACATTGCGGACTCATACCCTGTACTAATTCTTTCAAACGACGTACCAATGTACCATTGAATTAAATAAAAATTGAAAGCCATTATAAAGTTTCAAAAATACAGGTGACTGGATCGGTTTTAACGTACAAAAACAGCCTTGAAATCGTAAAATTTGCCAAAAGGACGTTAAATCGTCTTTGACTGCACAGAAATTAATTTGGCCAAAAACCCCCCACCCCCAAACTTAAGCAATTAAGTTTTTTTTCAAACATCGATCTTTTGACGTCGCCCCTTATAATAAATGAAATCACTGAGTGTTGAAAGAAGTAAGCAAATGTTTACAAGGATTTGAATGGAACAATTAACCACAAAACAAACTTAGACTTTCTGTGCATCTTTTCAAGGGCTTGGTTCTTTGTAAACCAATAGTTTGTGTTAAACAGTCTATCTGCTCTTTTAGAGATCTATTCTAATTTGATTTCTTTTCACAAGCTATTAAATGGATACACCTTGGTATCAGAGAGTTATTTTGAATTCCTTTGAATTTGGGCACTGGATAAAAATGATCACAGCGTGAAATAGAAGCATTTAAACCTTTTGTGCGTCTGGCATAATGAGCAAGGTGATGTTATGTTTCATACATGTAGTCACGACATACCGTAATATTCATGAATTATGATTGTCCTCACCCAAAAGAATACAGGCATAATAGCAAATAAAATGAAATAATGAAAATAAAACTTACCAAAGATACTTTCTTAAATTCCAAATGTTTCCAATACACACACACATAAATAGCATCAGAAAAACTTACCAAAGATACTTTCTTAAATTCTAAATGTTTCCAATACACACACACATAAATAGCATCAGAAAAGGTAAACTTAGGGTAAATATTTTGAAAAAATTCTTTTGAAATGAAACTACAGTGTATACATTTTTTCCAGAAATATTCTTATTGCCAATGGGAAATAGAGTGGGTTGCTGATTGTCACTGAAAACAAACTAAAATTTTATGAAATCACATGGAGAATTTTGAACATGCAGCAAAAGTAACAGTCTAGGTCTAAAGCAGTAAGAGTTGGAGTACCAAGAACACATCTATATCATTATTAGACAGGTGATTTAGGATAATCAAATTCTTAGTTTTGTGTCAACTCAAAATATCGAAAGGTAAGCTTGTAAGCAGTTCAAAGATAAATACAGAAATTTTTACATACGCAAGTTTTGTATTTACTTGATTGTTTCCCTGCAATAAGTGCCCATTTAAGAATCAAAACAGTCAGTTATTTTTACCTATGTACTTAACACTACAATGTCACTCTGCTGGCATACAGGCATTTCCAGTATATTTTACAACATTTGTAAACAGAGATTTGTGAAAGGAAAAGCGGTAAAGTCCTGCTCAAATACCGTGTATATTTTTTATGAAACCTCTGAAAACCTTGGTGAACAGGGTCACAAATATACCATTCACACGTTTGCTTGTCGCTGTGGTCAGGAAGTATTTTCTTCCAACAAAACAACCAATACTTTCATAACATCAGGACATTTTTACCTTCTCGTGTCTATTTATAGACAGAGAAGGTATTAGAGTTGAAAACCAATATGCTGCTGTCAAGAACTTCCGTCTGTCAAGACTTCCGTCTGTC